>SPJY01020410.1:252685-406039 GCA_005191435.1 Raddia distichophylla
ATGCATGGCCCGAGCGCGAAGAACGCACGCTGCAACACCATCTTGCCTGGGTGTCTTTCTCCTGCAGCATGCTCTGCAATATCAATGAACGTGCCTGGGTTCCTCCTAGTAATGGCCTGCAACATTAGCGGTAGATTTGCATATGATGCTTTATACGTCCCGAACCGACCCTCGATTGCTTTCCTCTTGGCCCTCCAAGCCGTGGTATAGCTTATCTCGTACTGAAACCTCTCCTCGACCTGCTGCCTTATAAAGCCGGCCGTAACATGAGGGTTCTCCACAATCATACCCGACAGTTTCCTCGCCACCCACGTTGAAGTTATGTTCCGGTGCTTCTGCTCCGCAACATGCACGACACAATTGTGTTGCCGCACTATTGAGCACTTCCAATAATCCTTCCACATTCCCTTGTACGTATGCACGCGGAAAGGACATGAGTCTCGCACACACCTGACATCATACTCCTTTTTACTTGACTTCACTACGGTGAACTGCCTACGCAGCGACACCGCCCAGCACTTAACCGCATCCAGTAAAGCCTCCTTGTCCTTAAAATTTTGCCCCTCATTTATCTCGTTCTCGTGATACTCCCACTCAACGTGGCTATCTTCAACCACTTCTAGACCTGCAAAGTTGCTGGACCTCCAGTCCATCGGAACATGGCTCTCTTCGTCCGAGTTTTCATCCTCCTCCGGTGCTTCTTCATCCTCGGCGTCCTCGCCCTCCATCGCCTCAACTATACCACCCACCGTTTCACCTTCATCAGCAGCGCCCGTTGCCTCCATCGCTACCTCATCCTCTCCCTCTGTTTCCTCCTCCACATCTAACACTTCAGTGCCGCCACCCTCCCCCCAACCTTCTTCCGTGCCTCCTTCCACATGCCCTCCCCCTTCCTCCCATTGTCCCTCTGCGGCAGGCTCAGTATCGGGTACCTCATAGCACTGAACAAGCAGCACTAGCGGCCATCCGCGCTCCAATGCATATCGGAGACAATCCCTCCATGTCTTCGTTGACTTGATCGGTATTAGCTCCCCATAAAACCCTTGCGGGGCACTGCTAACTACTGCTTGAATAGCTAGACGGAACCTCCCTGCCTCCAAATTGAACACCTTCAGTAACCATCCATAAATCCGACCATAAGAGCTTTCCGGGCCTCTTTTGATGCCGCGTTGTACGTGAGGGAAGTTTGATAAATCTAGTCCACCAGGACCAAGCATAATATCACCGACCCCATAATATATCTGAAAATATAATGTCTCCGCCATCTCACCTACATTGATAAAATATAACACATGTATCTCTCAGTTTAACGAATGTCCAAAACTAATAAATTCACAAAAAAAAATCCACCTATTTTTAAACGATTCCATAAATTACTTCGTGATTTGTTAGCATTTCCTTCTAATATTACAGCGAGTCGACAACACTATCATTCCAACTAAACCCTAAATAACCAAATGTTTAGTCTACAATCGACACTCCTAATCAACAAAATGCTAAGCAATATGTCTAACATTATGGCTAACCTATTAGGGTCCATGGTTTAGCACAAACGATGTAGAAACATGCACTCTGTTCAAATATCGTCTTCCACAGTCACCACTTACAATCTATATGGCTAGCCTATCAAGTTTTCAACGTTTCATTTATTCAAACTTCACCAAATTTTGAAATATTATCAAATCTAGCCGGTAAAAGTTCACAAAAATCTTACCAATATACTCTCCATTCAATATACATCACTTATACTAATCAATATCTACTAATTTTAACAAATATTACGTAAGCTCATTACCTCAAAATTTTCTCCGAAATCGCCTCCCGCAGCTCCTCTCGTGCGCCCGAGTGAGTGTGAGTGAGTGTGAGTGGGTAAAGTGAAAAGGGGGCGTCGGGTTGCCAATTAGAGGTCCTGGTCGCGCGACGAAAGCACGACAAGGGACAGTCGTGCGACCAAACAGCGACCAGAAGCCCTGGCCCGCGCGAGGGGAATCCGAAGCCTCGTCGTGCTCTCAAATCGCGACCGTGCCGCTCGTGCATTCAAATGTCGACCAGGAGCGGGCCTGCGCTGTGCAACCTGACATGTGGGACCGCTCGTGCTTTGAAGCACCGATAGCTTCCTGGTCGTGATTTGAACGAACGACGGGGGTATATTTGTGTCTAATGTCCAAAACGGGATACATTTTTGCATAAAATAATAAAAATAAATATAAAAAAAATTAAAAATTCAGCAGCTCTGGCCCATCGCGACGTCCAACGGCAGCCCATCATTCGTGCGTGAGGCCTGCTCCCTGTCCGCCTCCTGGGCCAGCGGCCGGGCTCATTTGTTGCTCGCAGGTCAAACCGCACGATGTGCATTTTGACTACCAACTGCATCTGAATATCTGAAACGGATCGCGGCCAGGTAGTGCACCGCGCTTTGGACCAGATGACAGCAGGCAGAACACCAGACACCATACACGCACCGGTCATCTGGTCCTTCCCTGTCTCCTTTAGACCATCTTCAACCATTTTCTCTTCGTTTCATTCTCTTCCCCATTCTCTTCCCTATATTTTATCTCTTTATTTCTTACCATGTCCAACAGAATCCCTTCGAAGGGATTCACGTAGAGATTGAAGAGAGAATCTCCTTCTAAGGAGAATGAAGGGAGAAATCTCTTCACGAAGTGAACGGTGAAGAGAATCCATTGGAGCTTCAAAGAGAACCAAAATCCCTTCGCGAAGAGAAAATAAGAGGTGAAGAGACACCGTTGGAGATGGTCTTATCTGCACATACCAAGTGCACATAGATCATTATTCTTTCCATCATAGTTGGGCCAACATACAAGCACATAAGCACATTTCTACTTCTCCTTGAGTGTTTAGGCCTGCCCATGAATCACATTCTCGTCTGATAAAAAAAAACCCACGTCGCACAATTTTTGAAACAAAAGAGAAGAGGTAGGGAGTTGTTGACCTATTAGAGGCTTGGAGCTGCACTCAGCTGCCTCTGCCATTCTTGCTAAAAGATTTTAATTTCATAGGCTCGTATCTTCGTCTCGCTACTTACGGTGGCACTGGAGACCAAGCCCTCACTGGCCATCAGGGTTTACAAAACTATCGGTTAATCGTGCTCTGCGACCGATCGGTTTGGTAAACCGGAGGATTCAAACCGAACAAAATTCATACAAATGAAATTTGAATTGAAAACTTGCATAAAATTTCTAAAAGTAACATTGATTATTCTTAACACTTTGGGTTAAATAGAATTTAAAAATTCAATATTTTATCATCATTTCATGCGATTTTGTATTGAAAATACAAAACATAATAAATCATAGTCTATATCACTATATTGGCAGGGCTTGGGGGGCTAGACCCAAGGCCCATTTTGGGTTGAGAGGTAAAAGGAGGGAAGCTTCCTCTGGTCCTCTTTCCCTGGCTGAATCCTTTCTTCCTCCGGTTCCCCCCCCTCCTCCAGCGATCCCCACGCCAGATCCGCTGTCCTCCGCCGCGGAATCCACTCGGGCCAAGTCGTAGACGGTTGGAATTGTGGTTGCGCAACGGCTAACCATGAGGTTAGTTTGATTAACCATGGTTCCCCTCACTCTAGGGCACGCTCTAGTGCTGGTGCCAAGGGTTGGCAGGTGGCGCAGCTGCTCTAGTTAGCCGCAACTAACCACGACTAACCGGACAATCGATGGGGCTAACCTCAGGCAACCGTGGCTAACCTCCGTGAGTGTAAAGTGCTCGTCACCCATGGTCCCATGGTGGCTGGTGCTAGACTTTGACGCGATTAGCCACGGCGCAAGCGTGGTTAGTCGACAGTTACTGTGGTTAGCAGGTGGTTAGTTGCGGCTTAGGGTTTGGTTAGGTATGGTTAGCCGGTGGTTAGTGAGGGTTTGATAAATTAGGGTTTAGCCGCTGATTTAGGGTTTGATAAAATATGGTTTAGCGACCAATGTAGGGTTTTGTCATTGTACAATAATGCAATACGATCATAGCCTCGTGGGGTTATTAAAAAGGTTATAATATGCAATAATGCAATATGAGTTGAGGTTACAAAATGCAATAATGTTACTAAATAGGTTACAATATACAATATGCAACATATTACTAAATAGGTTTGTGCTTTGTTAGCTGTTGTTTTCCAGGGAGGGAGATAGGGAAAAATGGCGGAGTGGAACTGTAACATCCTCATTTTTATGAAAAATAAAAAACATGCTGTCGGGGATAGAATCACGGTCCATTGCCATGGCTCACTCCCTGACGGCCCAATCGAACAAGCCTACCAGGGCCCGACTCCCTGGAAAGTTCTATAAGGCCCATGTGTATCGTGCCGAACAGCTTCCTGGTCGGTACGATTGTGTGGCGCCCAAGACTTCGTGTTTGAGTCCGACTCGAACAAGAGTTCTACACGGCTACGTGAAGACCCGGACGTTGATTTCCCGGATTGGAGCAGACGTCGTGATCCCCAAGACTAGGAGTATGCCTTATCTGCCTCGGGATATATTTGGCATGTCGAGTTCGTTACCATCTCGTAGTTAGTCCGGCCCGATATTCTCTCGGTAGGTCGGTTTGCTCTGCACTATATAAACAGGGCCCCTACGGCGTGTTGAGGGGTCAATCCTACAGGAGTTGATGCATCTGGCATCGAGTTTACGTCTTAGCATCTGATAGCGCATCTGACCTTCGCATTGTCGCACTCGTACACCATAATCTCGCCGAGACTTGTTAGTCTCGCCGAGCAACCTCTTGTATTCATCTTTAATATAAGAAAGGCTGGGCGTAGGGCTATTATCTCTCCTAAGAGGCCTGAACCAGGATAAAAACCCCTGTCTCCCTGTTCGTTGTTGTTTGTTCTGGTTTGTTGTTGTTCGGCGTGTCTCATATCTCCCTCTTAAAGAACCTTAGTTGACTTGGGTCAATATCCCAACCGTTGACAGTTGGCGCCGTCCGTGGGGAACACGCAGATTGAACATGTCGAACTCCGTCAGCGATACTGAGATTCTCCCTGAGGGCTTCGACTCAGAAGGGCAGGATGTCTCTTCCCCTGCCAGTTCGAATCGATCTTACCGACCTAGATCGATGTCTGTATCTGAGACAGAACCTTCTGGATATATTCCGGAAGTGGTCTCGGATCGAACTCCCGTCATCTACGATGAGTACGGAACCGACGATCTTTACGCTGGTTTAGATCTATCGGATTCCAAGGCAATGTCGGTTGATTCCTCCTGTGGCCACACAGCGATGACACCGTCTAGAGCGCAAACATACGGCCACCGCGGCGTCAACATGGCCGGTGCGGGAACCTCAGGGGACCCTGCGCGGGCCACGGCGGCCGGCGAGATCGGGCAGTCCAATTCTGCACTCCGTGCTCGGGTACTGGATCTCTTCGCGCCGGGCAGCTCTTCGCCCCCGGCGCGCGTCTGGTCCCGCGACGAGCTCCATGCTCGGGGGCTGGATCAAAACTCCTTCCGGATCCCGGGGCTGTTCGCCTGGCAGTGGATGACGGGAGAGAGCTGGCCAACTCTTGGAACACCGAACAGCTTCGTAAGTTCCTCGTGTAGGTCTTTCGTTTTCTAGCTCCGCGCTTTTTCTCAAACTTCGCGCCTTAGTTCGTCCAAGTCTCTCGGGCTGTCATGTAAAGTTCAATCCAGTAAGCGGTGAATGTTCGCGGCCCTCTGCGACCCTTCTCACCACTCGTCTTCTCAGACTACTTTCTCTCTGGTAACACTTGGCGGTTGCCCGGTCTTGCGAACTCTTTGCTCCGCGATCTTTAGGGTTTCCCTGCCCGTATCTAGCTTCAACGAGTTCCTAAACTCAGAGTTGCGTAACACGGCTTCCAGCCTTGCGGCTAAGCCTGCTCTCGTAAGCAGAGTTGTGTAACACGGCATCCAGCCTAGCGGCTAAGTCTGCTATTGTAAGCCCTCCGCGGCAGAGGCACTTACTGCTCACTGCATGACCACTTGGCAAAGCCCGCTCTCATAAGCCCTCCACGGCAGAGGCACTTTCCTTGTTCGGTTACCTTCGGAATCGCCTAACTTACATCAACAAGCAGTCTGCGGAACGAGTTGATCAGGATACGGGTGTCGCTCTATCTCTCTACGCACGTTCTCAAATTCGCAAGCTTAGGTTTTCGAGTATCGTCCGTACCGGGGGCTAGGGTGTCGCTCTTTCTCTTGTGCACCTGTTCGATTTCGCAAACTCAGGTTTTCGAACAGCTGCACAACGAGGGCTGGGAGTTAGGCTAAAGCGTTCTACCGGTTTTCGCAAACTTCCTAGCGCTGTGTTGCCTTCGCTCTTAGTTTCCTGCTCGTTCTTGTCTTTTTGCTGCTCTTTTTTGCAGGGAAAATGTAAGTCTCATTTTGCAAAGGTTATATCTCTATTGCATCAACAAAGTTACAGGTACAAGAGTCCCTTTCGGGTTACAGCCCTAGAGCTACATAGAAGCGAGTTGCTCCTTTTGCTCCTCGATCACTTCCTTGAGGCTCAGGACTTCCCCTTGGGCTCTAAAACCCTCTCTGGCCTCAGCTCGGAGACGATCGGCTTCCTCCTTGCTGCTCCTGGCCTTCTCCGTTGCCTTCACCCGGAGAACCTCGACCTCTTCGGTCTTGGCACGCAGCTCCTCGGTCAGAGCCTCACTCTGACTGGCTCGCTGCTCGGCGATCTCGAGCTGGGCCTTGAGGCCCTTCACCTCCGCCGCGAGCTGGCTCTGCCATTGGGACACGTCGTCGAGTTGTTCCTCGAGCCACTTTGTGCGGCCCTGTTTTTCCTCCGCGACGTTCGCCCTTGCAGCCTGCGCGCGAAGCTCCTCAGCCTCTTCACGGAGAGCCCCGGAGGATTGCATCTCCTCGGTCAGCTAGGCCTTGAGCTTTCTCACCTTCGCCTTCAGCCGGCTTCGGCTTTCGGCTGGTGTAGAGGGCTCTCCCTCGAGTCCCCTCGACCGGAGATGCTCCTGGAAGCCCGCTATAATAGAGCTGCGCTCGATGGTAACTCCCTCCACAGCTATAGCCCGAGCAGACGAAGTTTCGGTCTTAAGGGTTACCTTTCCAAGCCGTCGCTTCAGACTCCGGCGCAGGCGGTCTTCAAGACCGTGGGTCACGAAGCCTCGCTCGTGCGGGATGAGACCTGCGCGGTGACCCTTCCGCTTCGTCCTTCCCGTGCGGGTGTGCACCCGCCTTGGGGCAGCTGCGGCAGGCGAGCCGTCGCCTTCGCGCTCCTGCCTCTCCTCTTGTTCCTCTGCCCGTTCACCTTCGGGCAGGACCGGCGCCCCTCTGGCAGGAGACGCCGGTGGAGTGACGGACAGGGTGGCTTGAGGCCCCTATCCTCGATCCTCTTCTTGTTCCCCGGTGGCAGGGATCTCTCCCTGCTCGCCGGAGGTTGCCGTCGCCACAGGGATGATCAGCCCCTGCGATGAAGTGCCTGGGGGTACCGCCTGCTCGGTCCCACCTCGGGCAGCTGGCGGAACCGACACTTCGGCTCCACCTTTCGTGGCGCCATGCTCCGCCTCTTAGGTTTCCAGCCTGCTGATCGTACCCTTCAAGACGTCGATCCGGTCGCTGGAGTAGCCTGGGATCAAGGCCCACGCTCCCAGCTTGTCCTTTAGGGCGAGCAGCCTCGTTGCTCGCGAGGCACCGTGTAACTGCTCGGGCAACAAGGACCGCTCGATCGCCACGTACACGTAGTCCGCGTCGATTTCCTCTTGGGCAGCTAATGAAAAGTAAAAAGAGGGGCAAGTTAAATCCTGCGCTGTTCGGTAAGGAGTAAGGTCGGGTGACTTGATACTACATACCTGCCGCGGTGGGCTTAATCTTCCTCTTAACGCGGTTTGGTAAGTTGCAAGGTCGTAAGATTCGTTTCTGCATACCTGCCGCGGAAGGCTTAATCTTCCTCTTCGTCGATACAACTTTCCGTCTTTTCCTAGGGGGCTCCTTGGCGAGCTGCTCGCCTTGACCCCCAGGTGCTCGTGGCGACGAGCTCAGCTCCCTGCTGAGCTGAGCGCTCTTCTCGCGCAACGCAAGAAGCTATAAGCAGCTCTGCAGCGGTTTTGTCACAGAAACGGCTAGTTTTTACCGTAACGGCTAGATAAAACGGTCGCCTGTTTTCACTGCGCAGCGATAGGAAGTTACCGTTGGAGTCTGCCAACGGCTATTTTTTCCAGTGTCCGCACTGAAGGCTGAGTATTCTGCTCGGGCAGATGTGATTCCCTGTTCGACGCAACAGAGTTGCTCGGCACTGGGCGGGTTTTGTCCGATCCCGAACAAATCTTGTTGGGTTGAACCTTAACCTGTTCGGTCTATTGCTATGCGTCTTTGTAATAGAAAAAATTCCCTCTTCGTGACTTAGAGTCTCAAGAGGAAGACCCCACTCTAGTGAGTCCTTCCACTTGAGTCTCGGGGGCTAACTGTTGGGGATAAAGTTACGGCCCATTGCCATGGCCCACTCTCTGACGGCCCAATCGAATAGCCTGCCAGGGCCCGGCTACCTGGAAGGTTCTATTTGGCCCATGTGCATCCTGCCGAACAGCCTCTTGGCTGGCGTGGTGCGTAACGGCCATGGAATCGTGTTTGAGTCCGTCTCGAACAAGAGTTCTGCACGGCTACGTGAAGACCCGGACGTGGTTTCCCGGATTAGAATAGGAGTCATGATCCCCAAGATTAGGAGTATGCCTTATCTGCCTCGGGATATATTCGGCATGTATGAGTTCGTTACGATCTCGTGGTTAGCTTGGCCCGATATACCCTCGGTAGGTCGGTTTGCTCTGCACTATATAAACAAGGCCCCTACGGCGTGTAGAGAGGACTTGACCTAGCTTTTAGCATCTGGTAGACACCTGATCATAGCACATTGCTTCCTGTAAACCATAATCTCGCCGAGACTTGTTCGTCTCGTCGAGCCACCTCTTGTATTCATCTCTGATTTATAAGAAAAGCTGGACGTAGGGCTATTATCTCTCGAGAGGCCTGAACCAAGATAAAAACCCCTGTCTCCTTGTTCGCTGTGGTTCGTTCTGTTCGGTGTGTCTCCTATCTACCTCTTGAAGAACCTTGGTTGACTTGGGTCAATATCCCAATCGTCGACAGTATCCGCTGGAAATATCCGGATAAGTGTATCCGGATACCCGGATAAGGCCATGGTTAGCACCGGACCAACCCTGCCATATCCGGATACTATTGTAGCAGGTATGGAGGAGCTGCTGGAGCCTGAAAGGAAGGAATCTTTTAAAGAGTAGTGTAAACTGTGAAGGAAATATGAATGAGTGTATAGAGAAGACGCTAATAGTGTTTTAGCAGCACAATTAATTTCTTATTCGATGCACACGATTTTCAGTCTAGAACAGCATTTGGCAACAAAAGGAAGTAACAGAGCTTAAAACTGTAAATTAACGGTCGGAGCCTGCAAACTTAAGTCGTCTCAGCTTGAGGTGGCGCGGCAGTAGTGGTAGTGGAGTTGCCGTCAGGATCAGCGGCGTAAGATCTAATTCGCTGTATAAAGTCGTCGATGTACCTCTCGTGGAGTTGCTTGTTGGCGACGATCTCCCGCAGCTTGAGGGCATTTTCCACGAAGACCCTCCTGGTTCGTTGGTCTACCATGGCGGCCTGGACTGCGGCCGCGACACCTCGGCGGTCGAATGACCCGTCCTTGTCATCCCTTGCCACCTGCAACCCTACCTTGTTCGCCTCCATGAGGCGCGCGTTCGACCCTTGGTCCCCGGCGATGGGCAACATGATGAGAGGGTTCCCAAACAGAAGCCCTTCGATGAGCGAGTTCCGGCCGCAGTGCGTCAAGAACGCACCCACGGCGGCGTGCGCCAGCATGCTCATCTGGGGAACCCAGCCCATGGCGACGAGCCCATGGCCGTGCGTGCGCTCCCGGAAACGGGGAGGAAGGATGTCCTCGTCGTCGTCGAGGCCTCGCGGCTTCCTCAGCGCCCAGAGGAAGCGCGTCCCGGCGAGCTCCAGCCCGAGAGCCAGCTCGTGGACCTGCTCCACGCGCAGCGGCACCTCGCTCCCCAGCGCCACGTACACGACCGAGCTGGGCGGCTGCGCGTCCAGCCATCGCAGCAGGGTGGAGACGTCCTGACCTGCAGCGCCGCTCATGCGGGCTCCGTCGGGTGACGGCGGCAGGAGGCCGAGGGGGACGAGCGGCTTGCCGAGGCTCGCCGCCACCTGCCGGAAGGACTCGGGCTCCCACTCGACGCAGCTCCGCATGGCCGCGAGCGTGCACCTCTCCACTGCCAACTGGCAGCGCTTTGCTTTGGACATACCCGACGCGCCATGGTTCCTGGAAAAAACTGCCTTGATCTGCTCCCACTCGTAAAAGGGCATAGCCACCGGTCCTTCTTCTTCTTCTTCTAGTGCCGAAAACACCCAGGCAGCCATCACAGAGGCGCTCGGGAGAAGCACCGCGCATGGCACCTTGTGCTGGAGGGCGGCGGGCGCGGCCCAGTGGTGGAAGGAATCGGCGATGATCCAATCAGGCCTCTTGCCGTCAGCGCACGCGGCGGCCAAGAAGACGGCGAAGGGCTCGGCGAGGCCGTCGAAGGCCTTCAACAGGAGCTCGAACTTGTCGGAGGGGACGTCGTTGGTGGACTCGGCGCCGTCGGGGAGGCCCTCGACGCGCGGGAGCGGCAGCGCCACGAGGTCCACGCGCGGCGCCGCGGCGGCGCGCAACGGCGGGAGGCGGGCGATGTTGCGTGGCGTGGAGACGAAGGACACGTGGTGGCCCCGCGACGCCACGCGCTCCGCGAGCTCCAGGTACGGGAGCAGGTGACCGAACGCGAGCCATGGGAAGATCACAAGGCGCAGCGGTGGCGATGATGATGACGACCCGGCGACGGCGTCCATGGCCGAGGGCTTTGCAAGTACCCAAGAGCTGGACTTGCTGATCACTTGCCGGCACAAGGGCGGATGATGTCTATCATATCGTGAACCACCTTTACAGAGTAGGCTAATTTTCTATTGGTGTGCCTACTCTGTTAGTACTGTTTCGTTTTGTTTTCATGGAGATACTCGACAGTTATCTCCGTGGTTTTATATAGTGCTGGGAGTTTGAGCTAGGGATGGGAATGGATCAATCTGTGGATCTTACTGGATCAACTTAATCAACTATATTTACAAAAGCAAAGGAAGAAATTGAAAAACTAGTTTATTTTGTTGAACTAGAAGAGATCCACAAATATCCATTTTTTCTCCATTCCCATCCTTAGTTTGAGCCGGGCCGTCTGGGCCAGCCCGGGTACGGCCCGAAAAAGGAAGCCCGAAGCACGGCACGGCACGGGAAAAAATGTGCCGGGCCGGCACGGCCCGAATGATGTGCCGGGCGGGGCCTAGAAACCAGGCATGACCGGCTGCTCGGCCCGGTCTGAAATAGAGCACGAGTCAGTAATTTACATTTTTCGTAGTCTTTCGCTGCTTGGATGGATTTCTGTTCAACACAAAAGTTGTAGATAATTTCGAGACGCATCTTTTTCATGTAGACAACTTTTTCATTTGAGCAACATATGAATTTATAAAAATTATTTTCTTCGCTGCCTGTTTTAGGGCCGACGGCACAGTTCTCGGTAATTTTCCTTTTCGAGGTCTTATGTTGCTCAGATGAATTTCGGTTGAACATAAAAGTTGTAGATAATTTCGAGACGCATCTTTTTTATATGGACAACTTTTTTATTTGAACAACGTACGAATTTATAAAAAATAAATTTGCCTACTATTAAAGAGATAATATTTCTTACAATTTCTTCGTCCTCCACTTCCTCAAAATTACCCACCAAAGTCACTGCTCTGATCACGGTCGTCCATCTCCTCAAACCCTATCCCGTCCTGGATCTCCCCCGCTCGCCTCATCCTCTTCATGTCGTATATGTGCTTCTGTTGTGTTGGGGATAAAATTACGGCCCATTGCCATGGCCCACTCCCTGACAGCCCAGTCGAACAGCCTACCAGGGCCCAGCTCCCTGGAAGGTTCTATCTGGCCCGTATGCATCCTGCCGAACAGCTTCCTGATTGGCACGGTGCGTAACAGCCAAGGAATCGTGTTTGAGTCCGTCTCGAACAGGAGTTCTGCACGGATACGTGAAGACCCGGACGTTGGTTTCCCGGATTGGAATAGGAGTCGTGATCCCCAAGACTTGGAGTTTACCTTATCTACCGTGGGACGTATTTGGCCTGTACGAGTTCGTTACGTATTCGTAGTTAGCCCGGTCCGATTATCTCCTGGTAGGTCGGTTGCTCAGCACTATATAAACAGAGCCTCTACGGCGTGTAGAGGGCATCGAATCTACGTCAAGCCAGCGCGACTTGACGCCAAGCACTTGTGTATTCTCGCATACTACTCGCAAAGACATGTTCGTCTCGTCGAGCTTCCACCTTGTAATCCTCTTTGACATAAAGAAAGGCTGGACGTAGGGCTATTATCTCTTCGAGAGGCCTGAACCAGGATAAAAACCCTTGTGTCCCTGTTTGTCGTTCATCGCTGTTCGCATAGCTTGAGCGGGTCTTCTATCTCCCTTTTATTAAGAACCTTAGTTGACTTGGGTCAATATCTCAACCGTCGACAGCTGGCGCCGACCGTGGGGATTAGTAGATCAAGCCTGTTCGAGCATGTCGAACTCAGTCAGCGACCAGAAAAATCTTGCTGAGGATTACAACTCAGAAGGACAGGATGTCTCTTTCCCTGTCAGATCGGATCGATCCTTTCGATCTCGATCGCCTTCCCGATCTGGGACAAAGCTCTCCGGCTATGTTCCGGAGATAGTCTTCGATCACACTCCCGTCACTGACGATGATTACGGAACCGATGATCTTTACGCTGGTTTAGATCTCTTGGATTCCAGGATCACATCGCGCCGGGCAGCTCTTCGCCCGGCCGCACGTCTGGTCCTCGCGATGAGCTCCATGCTCGGGGACTGGATCTCCTCGCGCCGGGCAGCTCTTCGCCCGGCCGAGCGTCTGGTCCCCGCGACGAGCTCCTTGCTCGGGGACTGGATCTCCTCGCGCCGGGCAGCTCTTCGCCCGGGCGCGCGTCTGGTCCCCACGACAAGCTCCGTGCTCGGGGGCTGGATCTCCTCGCGCCGGGCAGCTCTTCGCCCGGTCGCGCGTTTGGTCCCCGCGACGAGGTCCGTGCTCGGGGACACCCCACTTGGAACGTCGACCAGCTTCGTAAGTTCCTTGTGTAGGTCCCTTGTTTGCTTAGCTCCGCGCTTTTTATCAAACTTCGCGCCTTAGTTCGTCCAAGTCTCTCGGGCTGCCATGTAAAGTTCTATGCAATAAACGGTGAATGTTCGCGGCCCCCTGCGGTTCTTCTCACCACTTGTCTTTTCATACTACTCTTTCTCTCTGGTAACACTTGATGGCTGCCCGGTCTTGTGAACTTTTGGCTCCGTGATCTTTAGGGTTTTCCCTGCCCGTATCTAGCTTCAACGAGTTCCTAAACTCAGAGTTGCGTAACACGGCTTCCAGCCTTACGGCTAAGTCTGCTCTCGTAAGCCCTCCGCGGCAGAGGCACTTACCACTCAGGCACAACCACTTGGCAAAATCTGCTCTCGTAAGCCCTCCGCGGCAGAGGCACTTTCCTTGTTCGGTTACCCTTGGAATTGCCTAACTTACGTTAACGAGCAGTTCATGGAACGAGTCGATCAGGATACGGGTGTCGCTCTATCTCTCTACGCACGTGCTTGAATTCGCAAACTCAGGTCTTCATGCATCGTCCGTACCGGGGGCTACGGTGTCACCGTCGAGCGAAGTTTTACTGTAGCGAGGGTTCTGTTATGGCCATCGACTGAAGTTTAGGCACTCGAAACTGTCTCCTTTTTCTGTAGTGTATATATCGTAGTGTGTTGTCATATCCCAATCGTCGTGCCGCCATGACCGAAGAGTTTTCAAGCGACAAATCATCGTTTTTCAGGCCCTGCTGGCGCCATCAATGACGATGGAGCTAGCTAGACAATTTTTTTTACAGGGCTGCACACTTCTCACAATGATTCTCACCAACTGACCAAGGCGCACACATTTTGACTTGAAGGGCGCTATATATATATTCATCTTGTCAATCAAAATTTTATAGGTGAACCGATATGGAGCATGCGCCATATCCCGAGCTAGGCGACAATATGTATCTCGCCCCCAGCGGCAGCAGCAACCCTCCATAGATGAGGCGCGCGTACGCACAGCCCATGCATCCCGTCATCCTCTTCAAACAGCTGATCGGCTTGCCCCTAGGCCCTAGCGTAGTGCCCTACACGGCAGGTCTAGATGCCGGTGTGCTAGTGCTCCCCCTCGCGTGCCTCCACGCACATTCCGCGCGCGGCCGCGTCCAACCAAAACGCCACCATCCGACGACGTCCACCCACCCGCGCGCTCGCCCGTCCCACTCCCAGTCCCATGCCATGCATGCGATTGCGCTTCCGCGCACGCACCCACGCCACGCGCGCGTCGTCTCCTCCCTTCTTCCCCCTCTCCTGGCCGCGCGCGGCTATATAATCCCCCCAACCCCACACCCCCCTACTCGTCACCCACCCACACCGCCCCTCTCACAAATCCAAGTACATCCATTGGCCACCACACCACCTCCTAGCCATTAGCTGCTAGCTTCGGGGGAACGGAGGTAGCTAGCTATCTAGCTAGCTAGGGGAGGGGGCTCGTGAGGTCGTGAGGATAATGCATGGCATGTGTTAACATGTACAACCCGGAGCACCACCACCACCAGTCGCTCATGGCGCCGCGGATATCCTTCTCCAGCGACTTCGCGCTGGAGCCGCCGCCGCCGGCGCGGGCGCCGGGGGACGCGGACTTCGAGTTCTCCGTCGGCAGCCACCCGATGATGGCCGCCGACCAGCTCTTCTCCAAGGGCCGCCTCTTGCCGCTCCGGGAGGCCCCGCACGGCCACGGCGCCGGCGCCGGCGGCCGCCCCCCGACGCTGCGTGACGAGCTGCGCGTCGACGACCGCCATGGCCGCGTCCCCCGCGCGCCCAACATCCGGTGGAAGGAGCTGCTCGGCCTCAAGAAGGCGCCCAAGAAACCCGTCGCCGACCCAGCCGCCGCCGGCGCGTCGTCGGCCGACGCCGCCCACATGGTAATACCCCACTCCTCGTGGACCTTCAGTACCCAGCTAGTAGTACCACATCAGTACCCTCTACTACCCATTGTCCCATTTGCTTGTCGCATTGGCGTTTTTTTCGAATCTTGAAACCACCTGCAGCCAGGGGGCCTCTGGTGTGTGCAGCACAGTACGCTCTCTGCATCCAAGATTTCTCAAAGTTTGGAACCAAATGCATATATTGCATGCGTACCTCATAACCGAACGCGCCAGATCGCCCATAAATTTCAGCGGCACCACCAACGACTCTTGTTCTTTCCCCGCTTCAGCTTCCAGTGACCTGCAAACGTATTTATGCATGCAACATTTTAATTTCAGGATCTTGGAGTTGGAGGTCAGGGAGGCACGAGAGACTGATGAGGCAGCAGCAAGCAGACGCAATGACCGATCGAAATGGAGACGAACGAACGAACGTACGTGACGAGTGGTCAGTGAAGCGCCTGATTGGGCGGTAAAAAAAAATGTGACTCCTCAGCTGTTCATCATCTGCTTGCTAGTTGTCTGCTCAGGCAGCTAGCCAACTCGATCAAAACAGTGCTTCACTGGAGGAGCAAGCCACGGTTCCTTTTACCTCTTTGTTGCCTTTTTTTTCCTTGGGTGTAAAAGGGAATTTTGATCTTTTAGTTTTTGGTTGGGCCGTCGTTGGGTAGATTGATGGTTTCATGTAGCCAAATTAACTCCTCTAGTTATGCCTCACTGGTACTCTGTATTCAAAGGGCCAGTTAAATGTATTTTTCCCATATGGTGTGGTCCTTGTACGTGTTGTTTAGCTGTTCCCATGCTTGTCTGCTCTTGCCACACCTCCCTCCCCCCTCACTATGTACAAATATTTATGTAGCTAGCTAATTAAGCTCTCTGAGTTCAATGAAGGGCTAGTCTTTTAATTAGCATTTTGCCGTCACATTATCTTTCGCTAGGTACATGAAACTGCGCACTGACAAGTGTAAACCAAGCCATAGCAGTACATACAAGTGTAAACCAAGCCATCATCTTAGCTGATCAGCTGCGCACTTGAACGATGGTTGAGCATGAACAGCTGAGCTGATCAGCGAGGTCAGAGCTGCAGTGCTGGAGCAACGCTGGCATGCTACACCAAAGATTAATCCAAACAAGAAAGAACAAGAGACGCATGCATCGAGAGCATATATAATAGTATTCAGATCGAACGCTTGAAGGAGGGCTCAGTGGCTGGCCATGGCCAGAGCTTGAGCCGCTTGTCATCTTGCGGCCTCATGGTGGTAGAGTAAAGGGTCAGGGCCCTCACACGCACCTCCCTCTCCCCTCCCCTCCCCTACCTGGTGATCGCCCGGCACAGTGTTAAATTTATGAGGTGACTTAGCTGTCAATCCTGCCGAGCCACCACCCCCCATCTCCCCTGCCATTGCACTCCCTGACAGCCATGGTGTGGCCACAGGACAAAAACAAATGCATGCCTGCCCTGCCTTGCCCTGCCCTGCCCAGCCAAGCAGCAAAATTTTGATGGCAGCTGCAGGCGGCCATGCACGGCATCTCGGCCTCTTGAGTGCTGGCTGGTTTGAAGAAGACGGGTCCAAGACGGCGGAGGTATCTCTGGTTCTTGGGGGTGCATGGCGCAGCGCAGCGCAGCTGCAGCCGCGTCCATGGCCGGCCAAAAGGCCAGGTGCTACCTCTGCGCTCGCTCTGCTGCGGGTGTACCTCGAGGGTCATTTTGGTCAGACCGTGTTGGATTTGGGGCCTGGCATGTTACTTTTATTTTTTAGGGCGGTGTGTTGGATTGGGGCTTGAATGTTATTGTCAGAGATTACTCTCTCCAGGCCGACGGAACATGACATTCTAGACATGCTCTAAGTCAAAACCTTTAACTTTTATCTATAAAAATATTTTAAACCATTTAAATTGGACACATGAAAATCATATATTTTGATTCATCTCAAAAAACATTTATATAATATTATAATTTGGTGGATTATATAAATAAACTATATATAATGGTAATTAGTAGTCAAAAGTGCATTTCGAAGACCATGTCAATATACAAAACATGAAGTGCATGTTTGTCATTGTAGTTGTCGTGACCCAGTACTTGCAAAGGGAATCCAACACCACGAGGCGATACTAGTCCCAGGCTAGTATCTCGTGATGGACAATACGGTAGAATCATCGCAGTGCATTTAATTAAAGTGAAATACAGGTAAAACGGTAGCATTTTAATTAAAAGAGGAACTGGCATACCAGTTTAAATAGTCCATAAGGAATTGAAAACAATGCATAAAGGAACATCAGAGTAACGAAAATAACAACTGCGATGAATTCCAGCGTATCGACCCGGACACCTCCTTTAGTCCTGCGCACCCCCGTACGTGAGGGCCCTCCTAGTCCTGATCGAAATATGAATAAATATGTCCGCGAGAAATTTAATGAGTATGCGGCTACCCAGCAAGCAATCCTTAAATATGAATGCAGGGTTAATGGCGTGGATTAGGTTATTTTACCCAAAACCTAGTTCTAATCAAATTTTAGTTGACAACTTTTTATTAAGTGAATGCATGATCATAAAGAGTATCTCAAATCAACAACGGATAGTGCGTCCCACACCAGGCCAAACCCAGCCTATTAAAAAGGGTGAATCTACATGTGCAAACCTCTCGCCCCATCCATATCCGTGAACACAGCTATCATGATAGTTTTAACTCTGCAATGTGTACAAGTTTCCCCACAAGCCCCGTCTCATCCAGTAGGAGATACGGTACAAGGCTTTTCCAGCCTAATACGCCCACCACTTCACCTGCCCTTTCTTTTGGTTTCCCTGGCCCCGCCGGTGCCCGCCGCGGTAGGGGCCTACTACTTCCGGACACCACCCGAGGGCGTTCCCCAATTAAGTCATTCGGTCTTAGGAACACACCTACCCCTCAGGAGAGACTGCAAGCCTCCCCTAGGACAAAAGTGACGAAACGTAACCGGGCAGCCTACGAGCAAGTGGTTAGTGGGTTTCATAATGTACTAAGCCAGGGCTGAAGGCACAAGTGGCAGTACGGTATGGTTTGGTCTAGTAATACACAAGCTTGAATCCTTATTAGAAGAGACCTCTCGTCTCCAGCACATTCCCGGGACCAGCACTGCCGGGCCTCCCGTAAGCCATCTACACTAGTTTTAGTTGTTTAGATTTTATCCAAAAACACCAACATGAAGCATGCGCCTCACAAGGCATATTTTATAGTGAAACCCTGCAGTCCTACACAACTAGTCTAGGATAGGCTAAGAGGAATAACAACGGTTTCACAAAGGCGGCTAAGGCATATTAACATAACATTAATATGTCTAGGAACTCACATCTACTATATGCATACAACCAGTTCAAACATAAACGATAATAAATTTAATTGTAAAATTAGGGGAGGAGCATGTATCTATGCTTGCCTTCAAAGAATTCCACGCTCTGTGAGTCCCACATCTGCTCCGGGAAACAATCAGCACAACAGTCGCAACCACCGTCTATGCAAAAAAACAATAAATGCACAACAGCAAAATCAGTTCAGAGAAAATAATTAATAAATATACAGAAAAATTGTAGGATTAAAATGCAATTTTTAGCCTCTAGAATCATCTAATTTAGAGTTACGGAGCTTCCTAAATAATTCGGGGAAGTTTCGGATTAAATAGAAAATTCCCCAAAAAAGAAAAACCCAAAATAACGCTAACCGGGCCAAACTGAAGAACTGGCCCGTCTTCTCTCTCTCCCTCGCGCGTGCGCACGCGGCCCCGCATGGCCCAAACGGCCCGGTCCGGCGCAGCGCAGTAGAGGCTGATAGATGGGACCCAAAAGTCAGCATCTCACAGCAACTGACAACCAGGGCCCACGGACGGGGCGCGACAATGGGAGCCCTGATGCGGCGGGTGACGTGGAGACGACGTGGCAACTCGTGGCATGACACGCGTCCCCGGGTGGGCTACGAATGATGACGTGGCATGACACGTGGCAGCTGATGTGGCATGCCAGGTGGCAAAGGGAGACTGTCCTGGTGCTGACGTGGCATGACACATGTCGCGCCACTTGACTATTTGGCCGACGCGGCACTAACGTGGTCGGTCGACCCTACGGGTCAGTGGCTGTGGTGCAATTACCGCGCGTGCGCGTGGCACGTGTCTCCACGCGTCACGCGTGGGGTGGCGTGCGAAACGGCTACAGTTGATCACATGTGGGGCCACGACTTGGCTGGGCCCGCATGTCAATCACGATGGGTAGATCCGCGCGGGGTAAACGGTGCAGCGCAGGCGGTCGCGGCGGATCCCACGCGGACACGCGTCGCGGCACCACTGGGCGGACACGCGTCGCGGAGACAGCGGCGGGTCCAACGGGACAGGCGTCGCGACGTGAATCGGCACAACGGCGGCGCTGGCGGGGCCAGACGCGGAAAGTGGGCCCACGCGGAAGCACGCCGGCAATAGCGCGGAGCCAGTTAACCGGCGGTTCCGTACGATTTTTGTCCGAAATTCAAAACTCCGTCTTCCCTGTTTTGTTCGCGGTTAGCCGCGGTTTTTGGCGGTTAATAGGCGGGTTTTCGCGGTTAGCCGTGGTTTCTGAGGAAAAAATATCAAAATCGGTGAAAATTGATAAAATTCTTTAACATATACATTGAAATTTTGAACTTTTAAATTTTTTAACCCAAAATGCTTATAATGAATAATAGTATTTTTAGGAATTTCATGGGTATTTTGAGTTCAAAAATTATTTAAAAGAATTTTGCCCAAACCCCTAAACCCTAAACCGTTGGTTTACCTAACCGGGCCCCCGCGGAGGCGCGGCTAGCCACGGTTAACCGGCGTTTTTGTGAACCGTGGTCATGCGGCGGTTGGCGCGCCGCGTGCCAAGCGCGCACGCGGGCGCGGGGCGACGCGACGCGCTCCGGTTGGTCCCGTGATTCACGCCGGTGGCTCGAAAGGCGAGGTTCGCGTGCGGCCGTCGATGCTCCTAACTACGGCGAGCTCTGTAGGGCGTAAAACTACACCAAAATAGGCGGTCCACATATGCATTTGGAATGCCTCGACGAGATCTATCCAATGGCGCGATCTACACTAAGAATTGACTAAGGGGCAAAGGGTTTTACCTCAAAATTGTGCTCGGGGAGGGAGATCCGGTGCCATCGATTTAGGGTTTGGGGAGGGAGGGAGGTGGGCGGTAGTGTACTATGCTGAGAGAGGGTTTTTATGGGGGTTGGGGCTTAGGGGGACTGTTGCTCTCCTTCTAAACGGGCCGAAAGCGATAAACGGACTATTATGGGCACGAAATGACGGACAAATCAGCCCACAGGGCACCTAAATTGGTTTAGGGAACTTAAATATTACATAATACCAGAGTTTTTGCAACGAAAAGCTTGGGGCACCTAATAATTTTATTAGGACGTCACAGTAGTAATTTCATAGTTGCAAGGAAAAAACAATGATTTCTAAAAATACTACGGTTTAAAAAACTGTGTATTGTTTGGATAAAAAGTTAATGCATGGTTTCAAAACTATGTTTAGGTGAAAATCATAGTTTTTGTGGAGTTTCTTTAACTCTACTCTACCTTTTTATTTTGGTGAAAGTTTTACATCCACAATTCATGTAAACAAACAGTTTGTAATTTCAAGAAAAAACATAGGTTAGATGGTGTTAGTTCAAATCATGGTTTTGCATGCACACATATTATAGAAACTATGGTTTTCTAAATTAAAAGTTTTCTCTAAACTTTGATGCTAAATAGACCCAAAGTTTCTAGAAACTAGAGGGAGTACCATGGAGTCAATTATCAGTTACCCAACTATGAGCGAGCTTAGTGAGACCCAAATTTTGTCCTTGTGTAGGGCATCTATTATAAAATTAAAATAGTGTATGTGGTTTTGTCATATTAGCTGTCCGCCTAGGTGGTTTCGCCACATATGACGTACACATTGATTTTTTTTTTCATCTATTTTAAGCATGAAACCCACATGTCAGTATGTCTCTTCTCTCTTCTTCCTCCCTCTCCCGTCTCTTTGTTCCTCTCCCTCCCCCTGGTTACCTCCTCTCCCTCCGGCAACCCACCTTGCCGGCTCTGTCTGGACCCCCACAAAGCTCCATCGACCGCCAAGCACCACACTGACCCTGCGCCAACCCATTCTGTCGGCACCCTTCTTTCCCTCCGACCAACCCACCTCACCGACTCTGTCCACAGCCGTCGAACTCCATTCGTGCACCTCGTTGGCTCTATCCATGCCCCCAGTTGAGCTCCATCCACGCCACCGCTAAGCTTCGTCTCTGCGCCAACCACACCCCACCGCCCTCCTTCCCTCCCAGATCTAGGCAACAACGACAACCTCCCTCTCTCATGCCGGCATGCTAGGCAATGATGCCGACCTCACATGGCCCACCATGCTCCAACCCTATACTCGACTTTGTAGCACAGCCTCACGACGGCCGTTGCTTTTCTACCTCACTCTAGTCGACACTACCGCTCTATCCCGTGCCTTCCGCCAAGCTCCAACTTAGTTGCGGCCGGCATCGGCGCTCAACGGATTGGAAAGGGGAAAGAACTACACCGCTGATTATTGTGGACCTAATTATAATGACTTAGATTGAAAAAATAGTCCATCCACTAATACCATAATAAAATAGAAGCAATTAAAAAGGAGATCATATCAAATACGATATTAAAAAAGAAGTTCAAACCAAATACGAGATTAGAAAAAAAAAAGTCCATATCAAATAAAAGATCTAATCGTGCAAATGCTCGGGACACCTTGCTCGTTAATCTGTAAAATAACAAGTTATATCCAGTTGTTTGTTGTGTCTGACTTGTGCCTAGCATGAAGCATAGACAAAGGTTGAGAGGAAAAGCTCAGGCGTTCATCTTCATGATTAGGTCGCCCGTTCAGATTTACTTAGCTCAAGGCTCATGACTGTTGCTACTGTTTTTGTATCTTGTTTGGCGCCACCTTGTCAAAGTGCTCCGAGGCCTAATTTGCTCGTTCTGTAAATGATCAGTGGGCCTTACTATAAAGGCCCATATATGGTTCAAAGCAACATCACAATTATTCCAAGTCCAACTCAATTTAGACACGAAACATACACATACGAAAGCTACGATTGTGTGGCACTGAAATTACCAAATATATATGTTAGCGGATCTGCTCACCGGCGATCACCTGGGCGGCAGTTCACTCGATCAGGCGACTGCCTCCCCTACCTCCGGCGTAGGCAATTTGGGGGTGCACCGAGAGGGGGAGAGCACCTGCGATCGTCACATCTTCCACCTCGCCGGCGATCGCTGCACCGCCTTCTTCTTTGTCCCCGGCGACCGCCACCGCCGTAGCCACCATGAGTAGGGGCACGGGCGAGACCGAGGGAGGAAGAGAGACGCGGGGAGGGAGGGGGAGAAAAGAGAGAGGGGGAGATTTGGGCCGTTGGATCTCAATCTAACGGCCCAGAAAATCGTCTGGGCACCCCTATAGGGACCCAGACGACTGTGACAGTCAATCCCAAAGTTATACTATTTTCTTGAGCTTTGTTATGGGCACTTTCGCACTACTCATATGATTTTCAAGATTTATGCATATTTGTTCCAATTTCTTCAACCAACATTAACAAAACTATCACCTCATGCAGTTTTCTCCCTAAGTAGATAGCACATAAAGCAAAATGCATCATCTTTTTCCTCACATATTCAACCCAATTGTACCGATCAAACCAAGATAAGCTGAAGTGGTGTTTTTTATCTGAAATTTCGCTGCAAGGGAAGTCAAGTGTGTATGGTTGACATTGACCTTTAACAACATAAATATCTCTGGACAACATCTCGATCATTGACATCAAAACCTGAAATGGCATCCTTTTTCCCGCATCATGAGGAAGGAGACCACCATCATAAATCGTTTCCCGTCACTGGTTTTGCTGTATACACTACAGGAATCTGAGGTATTTACGTCGGCCAGAAGCCGACGTAAATAGCCCAAAAGCCGACGTAAATAGCTATTTACGTCAGCCGGCCGACGTAAATAAGCCGACGTATAAAAAGCGACGTAAATACGGTTATTTACGTCGGCGGCCGACGTAAATAAGGGTTATTTACGTCGGCCTCGAGGCCGACGTAAATAATGGCCGTCGCATAGGGGCGTCGTCGTGGGCCACTTATTTACGTCGGCCGTGGCCGACGTAAATAGCCCTTTCACTATTTACGTCGGCCACGGCCGACGTAAATACATGACCATCGGTAGCTTCGTATCATGTGGCGCTAGGGTTATTTACGTCGGCCGGGCTGGCCGACGTAAATAAAGATTCCAGTATTTACGTCGGCCAGCCTGGCCGACGTAAATACTGGAGCTGCTGGCTGGCAAAATAGCCACCATTTTTTTGCTTAATTACAGCAGCATCTAATATAAGCAATATTATACCAATTCATCCAAACTATTTTTAACCCATAGACTCATCATCACAAGTTCCATCATCTCAATATTAACACAAATACAATATATTTCATCATTTCAATATTCGCACACATACACAACGGCTATTTTCCATTGCTAATCACACAAGCATCACATACACTCACGTACAAGCACCACTAATCACACACATTAATACGCACGCACAAGCAAGATCAAGAAATACAGAGGTAATTGCTGCCATCTGACGTCCGGGTCTTCACGTAGTCGTGCAGAACTCTTGTTCGAGTAGGACTCAAACATGAATCCTAGGCCGTCACGCACCGTGCCAGCCAAGAGGCTGTTCGGCAGGATGCATATAGGCCAGATAGAACCTTCTAGGGAGCTGGGCCCTAGTAGGTTGTTCGAATGGGCCGTCAGGGAGTGGGCCATGGCAATGGGCCGTAATTTTATCCCCGACAGTATCAATGTACAAAACGCGAAGGGCATGTTTGTCATCGTAGTTGTCGTGACCCCAGTATTTGTAAAGGGAATCCAACATCACGAGGCGATACTAGTCCCAGGCTAGTATCTCGTGATGGACAATACGGTGGATTCATCGCAGTGCATTTAATTAAAGTGAAATACAGGTAAAACGGTAGCATTTTATTACAAGAGGAACTGGCATACCAGTTTAAATAGTCCATAAGGAATTAAAAACAATGCATAAAGGAACATTAGAGTAACGAAAATAACAACTGCAATGAATTCCAGGGTATCGATCTAAACACCTCCTCTAGTCTTGCGCACCCCCGTCAGGGCCCTCCTAGTCTTGACCGAAATATGAATAAATTTGTCCGCAGAAAATTTAATGAATATGCGGCTACCCAGCAAGCAATTCTTAAATATGAATGCAAGGTTAATGGCGGGGATTAGGTTATTTTACCCAAAACTTAGTTCTAATCAAATTTTAGTTGACAACTTTTTATTAAGTGAATGCATGATCATAAAGAGTATCTCAAATCAACAACGGAAAGTGCATCCCGCACCAGGCCAAACCCAACCTATTCTAGTCAGGTTTATTTATTAAAAAGGGTGAATCTACATGTGCAAACCTCTCGCCCCTTCCATATCTGTGAACACGGCAATCATGATAGGAGATATCCATGAACACGGCAATCTCTGCAGAGTGTGTACAAGTTTTCCCACAAGACCCGTCTCATCCAGTAGGAGATATTGTACAAGACTTTTCAGCCTAATACGCCCATCGCTTAGCCTGCCCTTTCTTTTGGTTTCCCCGGACCCGCCGGTGCCTGCCGCGGTAGGGCGCCTACTACTTCTGGACACCACCCTGGGGCGTTTCCCAATTAAGTCATTCGGTCTCAGAAACGCACCTATCCCTTAGGAGAGATTGCAAGCCTCCCCCTACGACAAAAGTGACAAAACATAACCAGACAGCCTACGAGCAAGTGGCTCGTGGGTTTCGTAGTGTACTAAGCCAGGGCCAAGGGCACAAGTGACTATACGGTATGGTTTGGTCTAGTAATACACAAGCTTGAGTCCTTATTAGAAGAAACCCTCTCATCTCCACCACATTCCCGGGACCAACACTATCGGGTCTCTCATAAGCCACCTACACTAGTTTTAGTTTAGATTTTATCCAAAAACACCAACATGAAGCATACGCCTCACAAGACACATTTTATAGTGAAACCCAATGCAGTCCTACACAACTAATCAAGGATAGGCAAAGAGGAACAACAATTGTTTCACAAAGGCGGCTAAGGCATATTAACAGAATATTAATATGTCTCGAAACTCACACCTACTATATGCATACAACCAGGTCAAACATAAACGATAATTAATTTAATTGTAAAATTAGGGGAGGAACATGTATCTATGCTTCCCTTCGAAGAATTCCACGCTCTGCGAGTCCCACACCTGCTCCGGGCAACAATCAGCGGAACAATCGCAACCACCGTCCATGCGGCAAAACTAATAAATGCACAACAACAAAATCAATTCAGAGAAAATAACTAATAAATATACAAAAAAATTATAGGATTAAAATGTAATTTTTAGGCTCTAGAATCATCTAATTTGGACTTACGGAGCTCCCTAAATAATTCGGGGAACTTTTGGATTAAATAGAAAATTCCCCAAAAAAGAAAAACCCAAAATAACCCTAATCGGACCAAACCGAAGAACCGGCCCGCCTTCCCATTCCCCCCTCGCGGGTGCGCACGCGGCCCAGCACGGCCCAAACGGCCGGGAATGGCGCGGCGCTGCTGCGGCTGACAGGTGGGACCCACAAGTCAGCATCTCACAGCAACTGACAAGCGAGGCCCACGGGACCGCCGCGACAGTGGGAGCGCTGACACGGTGGGTGACGTGGCGACAGGTGGCGACAACGTGGCAACACGTGGCATGACAGTGTCCCCGGGTGGGCTACGGGTGATGATGTGGCATGCCACATGGCAAAGGGAGATTGTCCTGGTGCTGACGTGGCATGACATGTGGCTTGACACGTGTCACGCCACATGGCTATCTGGCCAACGCGGCACTAACGTGGTCGGTGGACCCCAAGGGTCGGTGGCTGCGGCGCAATTACCGCGCGTGCGCGTGGCACGTGTCACCACGCGTCGCGCCAGGGGTGGCATGCGAAACGGCTATGTGCGGGGCCCACGGCTTGGCCGGCCCGCATGTCAGTCACGGTGGGTAGATCCGGCTCGTGGTGAACGGTGCGGCGTCGACGGTCTCGATGGGTCCCACACGGACACGCGTCGCAGCACTCGTATAACTTCGTATAATGTATGCTATACGAAGTTATTACGTGTACAAGTTTTCCCACAAGACCCGTCTCATCCAGTAGGAGATATTGTACAAGACTTTTCAGCCTAATACGCCCATCGCTTAGCCTGCCCTTTCTTTTGGTTTCCCCGGACCCGCCGGTGCCTGCCGCGGTAGGGCGCCTACTACTTCTGGACACCACCCTGGGGCGTTTCCCAATTAAGTCCGCCGCCGCCCTAACGAACCCACCCAACCGCCGGGCCGCCACCCCCCCAACCTCCCTCTAAACCCCGAGAAACCCAAATGTTCTCTAACCCTAACCCGAAACAGCGGCGGCGAGCTCGACGGCGGCGACGGCGAGGGCAACGGCGGCGAGGGCGAGGGCGACGCGGCTTCCTCCTTCCTCCTTCCTCCTCCTCCCTCCTCCTCCCTCTGCACAGCGCGCGGGGCGATCCCGTCCGGATCCCGCCCGGACGGGATCCCGTCCCCAGGAATTTCCCATTTTTAAACGAACCGTTAAATGAAATTCCTCGGTCGTGTTCAAAACCGACGTCCTAACCCGGGAATCCTGTTAGAAGAAGAGAATCGGTCGTACGTCAAAACTCTGAAGTTCAACGTGCCGGTGCCTGTCACAGGACGATCAGGGCTGCACGTGTAAACCACAGGTCCACAACGGGGAGAGCCCGACTGCCCGTGGAGCTAATTTTTGACACCCTCCGTGGGCCCTGGCTACCTCTCCCAGCCCAGCGGTCGAAGCTTCACGCGACAACTTCACACAAACAACGACGTACGGTGGGGGCGACCTCGTCGGCGTGAGCGCCGTGTCGATCGGTCACGCTGCTCAAACCAGGGACAGGGCAGCGGTGCTCATGCAGAGCGTATACCCGTCGCTAGCTCTGGGTCGGATGCTGGAGATTTAAGAGAAAATGTTAGAACTTAATTGACACTTAATCACTTAGCTTGCCCAATTGCATGAACACAAACAACAGCGGAACACATTAGTACTAACCTTGATTAGAGAATTCCATTAGTATTGGTGACGATTAGCCGTAGATAACGCCGGGTGACGTACGAAAGTAGCGTGTATCCTTCAGATCCTTGATGCGGCACCTGACCAGCAGTAGATTGAGGTAGACAGCCTTCCCGAAGGCTCCGGCACGATCCCACGAGATTGGATTGGGGTTTTAGAGAGGCTTAGGGCTAATGACGCGATTAGGATCATGATTAGCTTAGTATTTTTTTCTAATATGTCATCAAGTCACGCCCCTACCTCTCTTTATATACTGTGCCGTGCCCCAGAGGGCCGAAACCAATTAGAGATAGAGTTCTGGCGTCCCCGATCAGGACTCCTATTAAGGATTGGGCTAAAAGTCCCATTAATGACCGTACGGACTGATTAGTCCAAGATTAACTCTAACATAAAAAACTTAATTCCGATACATGAACACAGTGCTACTGAAATATGTATGGTGTAAGATTGAAACATGCACAGTGTTTCGATGAAACCTAGACTATGTACCGATGAAATAAGGTTAGATAGTGATAAAAATTATGAAATATGACGAAGAACCAGTGAAACATGCTATAAAAATTAATGAAATATGACGACGTAGCTGTTGAAACATCATGTTCCGAATGTTGCATAACTGTTAAAACATCATGTTTCACACGTTCAACGACTGCTTGAAAAAAATTCACCACACATGCCTGCAGTGACAAAGATTATGAAATATTGGCATAGAGCCGATGAAACATGTAAACAGAACTAATGAAATATCACAGAATAACCATGAAACATCATGTTTCGTATGTTTCATGTTTTCCAGTTGTTCAATAAAGCTCAATAAAATTTCACCACACGAAAGCAAGATGTTTCGTGAGAACAAAATCAATGCTTTGCTAGACAAACTCAAATGTTTTATACGTATATGGACGCACGGTGAAAATAAAGATGTATCTTCCCGTGGTCTTCTTCTTCTCCCGATACAATGAAAGGAGAGGAAGTTGCATGGGAAGAATAGGAGAGGGGAAGAAGGTTGTAGTAAGCTAGGAGGAGGAGAGAGGGAGAGAGCGCCAGTAACATTTGAGGAGGAGAGAGGTGCTACAGAATTGGGCCGCCGGACTAGACTTCTCTCTCCGGTGAGCATATTGCTCGTAGCTTGCAGCCCATGCAACTCCTCCGCCCCCTTCTTTTTCTCGCTCAAAGCAGTAAAGAGCCAAAGAGTTGTTGTGTATAGTCAAAAAGCTGAAAGCAAAACAGGTTACAGTCAACGAAGAAACGAAGAAGTCAATGCGGTGAAGCATGGAAAAAGGAAAACAACGACTCGGTGAAAAAGGAAAGGTGGGCTGTTGACATTCAATTTTGAATAATTGGACGATATTTTAGAAGTTTCCGTAATTGGTTTGGGCCAGAAGAAATATGGGTTGGATCGACTATAAAAGAAAGGCGAGCGCCAGGCGTCGGACGTCTGACGCCTGGTGCGCGGGCTGGACCAGCCAGGACCGTTGGATCAACGGCACCGCACCAATCCAAGCGCTGCCGTGCGCGCGTTCCAGGTAGAGTTGTTAGTCATCCTTTGATTAAATTTTTAATTAAACTTCTGATTTTTGTATAAAATTTAAACAGTGTTCAAAATGCGTGAAATAAATTTTATAATTCTTCTAAAATCGAGAGCAACCCATTTTAAATACTTTTAAATTTTTTGATTTTTTTTTACTTTTTCAATTTTTTGATGTGAAACTATGAGAAGGCACTTATGAAACTTACATCTATACTAGTGAAACTTGGCCGTGTGTTGATGAAACTTGGCCGTGCACTGATGGAACTTGGATGAAACTTCGATGTAACCTGATGAAACTTGGATGAAACCTGTTGAAACTTGATGAAACTTGAATTGACCTGATGAAACTTGATGAAACCTGGAAAAACTTGGATGAAACCTGATGAAACTTGACAGTTCGGCAAAATTTTACGAGTATGAAACCCAAGTTTCAGTAGGCGAACCCCAAGTTTCACCAGATAAGTTTGAAGAGTTATATGGCAACATATATCTTATTTTGTTCGTAAAAATACGAGGAACACGTTGGTGTAAACGGTTTGCGGATTGGAGCACTTAGTCAAAAATTATGGTTGCTGAAAGAAAAAAAATGTCGTGGGCCCCACTGCATGCCGGCGCACAGTGCAGCTCGCCCTGCGTTTCGCGCGCCGCGTCCGCGAGTCCGGACCGCGCCGGACGTTCGGCCTCCAGCCTTTCTGTAAAAGAAAAGGTTTAAGTTGGTTGTGCAGATAACGAGGAGGAATCCAAATCGGTTTAAATAGATAAGTTCGAATCGATTTAGTATAGATGTATTAGGAAATAATGTAAATTTGAAGACACTGATTCAAGTATGTATCCAACATGAATATGTGTTCTAGTCAGTTTAGAAGCCATTATAAATATGAGCCCTCTTAGGTGTGTAAAAGGTTCCCAACCAATCAATTAAATCTACATTTATCGTATCCTTCACTTTTCGTCTACTTTTATTGTGTTAGTCCTAGTTTAGAGTAGTTTCATATTTTATTCTTAATAGACTTGTTGCGCATTGCCTTCTCGATCGACTACACGATACAACCACATGTGATTATTGTTTTGGTTAAGTTCAATCTTCTTACTTGGTTTTCACTTTCTATCAGCTTGTCCGTTAAGACCAGCATTAGATCGTTTATCCTTTGTTCTACTTGCTAGTTGATCATATCAGCTAGTTTGTAATATGTTTACCCCCTCTTTCTGCTACTGTGTTGATTCTATTGGCTTAGTAGTAGAACGTTTACCTTTTGGAACTATTTGCTTAGTATAATCTTAGCCGGTATTTTATTTATCCTTTCAAATTTGCTAACTCTTTTTTGTTTCCCTCAAATGTTAGCAAGCTCATCTTATCATTGATTAATCTAGCGTCGATTGATTACTTTATCTTGCCAATTGGTGATCAAATTGGTTGGCACGCCCTTAACCTGAGTTTGGTGCTGGAAGGGGCTTTGAACCCTAAGCTCCATGTATGCTCGTGTCAAGTCAACTTTCAGTGTGAACACGGTCCACCTTAAAGTAATTTTGTTGTTTGCTCACTTGTTATGCCATATATACATTTTCTGATCATGACCCAGGTACAAAATATAACCGGGTGCATGCCAAGAAAAGAAAATAGCAATTAAATTATGTTCAGAAATGTAGAGATAAAATTTTGATGTTGAGTTATGTGAGTATGAAAATATAAAGACTTGCAACTTTTTTTCAAGTTTTTTAGAATAAAATATTGATACCACTACACGCAATAGCTTATGGGTCTCCATTCCCACGTTTGCATGAGGCAGGTATTTTCTAAGGTGAAAATGTACGTAGAATGTACGCCATGGACATGTAAGTTGTTGGGTATCCTTCTCATGAATGTGAAGTTTGAGTCCAACAAAAGTCCCATAAATCATATTCATTGATTTGCTTCTTTGAGAGATATGAACAGAAAAAACCTAGCTACCAATCACTCACTAGTGGGAGAAGCTTTTATTGTTGCTGCCAAGAAGAGTGTGACCAAGAGAGAGCACCAAATCCACACAAAAATAAGTGAAGGAAGGAGAAGAAAATTGTCCAGATCGGTTTCTCCAGCGCGATCTTCATCAGGCACGTGGTTGATTCTCACCCAACTCGGTCAATAATTTTCTCACTTATTTCTTTTAAATTTAATTATTTGGATTGATAGTGGAGAACCAGATTTGAGGGGGGTTTATAGCCAGTTTGAGTTGTAGCAGGTTTAGATTCATGTAGTCTTGAGGGTTAATCTATTTGAGGGGTCAAACATTGTTCATTTGGTATGAAATTTGAATAGCATGCTAATAATTATTGAACTACGTCCCTATCAAGTTTCATGTGTTTCAAAATTATGGCTTGTGAGATATGAACTGAACTCCAAAAGCGGCAAGAATGTGTGCTCAGCATGTTGTAGTTACCTTATTGTAGATCTTGCTATACGTGGTTTTGGTTAGTGATAATGCCAAGCATATAACTTGATGAAATAGTGTCCCTGTCGTAATCGAAAGGTTCTAGAGAAGACTTCATTTGTCTCCATTGTTGTTAGGAGAAATTCATTATATGTTCCAAAGTTGAGGCACAACGCACCCTTTGCCCATCATTATATGATCATGTACATTATTATAGGCCCTAAAGTTGAGAAGAAAATTCACTATTTATCCTCATTTGAAATTTTTGAGCAAATTTTACCATCCATGAGCTAGCGTGGAAATTACCTCACTGTCCTTGGTTCATCTCAACTGCCTTTTCAGCCCTGGTTCATCTCTCTCTATGTTTTTCACTGGTAAAATTCAATGGTCCTCATCTCACCGCAACAAAGAAGAAGAACGTGGAGTAAGGGGAATTTTTACCTTGGTCGCCATGGGAAATGTGTGTTCGCCACCGCCTTGGATGGCCTCCCCTGGGTTGCCTTTGCCGAGATCAGCTTGAGGGTCTCCTTCGCGGGGAATGGAAAGGGTAGGAGTGGGAGAGTGACGCAGAGGCAATCCTCTAGCCATCTGCCGGGCCGCCAGAGATGGTCGTCCCTTCCTCCTCTTTGCGGCAGCCCTTTCTCCCTGCTCAATGCACCCTAACCTCTCCCTCACATCTGCAGTGTCATGCCAGTCATGTCTCTCAACTGATCGGATGGATGGGCCTTAGGCCCATTGAATTTTATCGGTGATGAAAAACAAGGAGAGATGAACCAAGGGCAGTGAGGTCATTTCCGTACCCATGGATGTAAAAATCTGCTCAAAAACTTTAAATGGGGGGTAAATATTGAATTTGCTTCTCAACTTCGGGGTATATTCTCTCCATTTTTTTATTTGTCGCCTTTTACTTTTGGACACGCCTTTCACCATTCGTCTTATTCAATTTTTTTTTTGTAAATATCATTTATTTTATTGTGATTTGTTTTATCAATAGAGTTGATTTAAATATGACCTTTTTTTTTACATCTTTGCACTAAATTTTTTAATAAGATGAATGGTCAAAGACATGCCAAAAAGTCAAAGATGTCAAACAAAAAAACAAAGGGAATTAGCTACGCTACATCATAGCGCGTAGCGCTGGTTTGGCCCAGGGCTCGCGCAGCTCCCTTCCCAGTTTCCTCCCCGGGCCACGTCGCCCCTGCCCTCAGCGCCGTCCGATCTTGCCTTGCTGGCCGGCCTCCCGATCGTCCGATCTTGGCTTTCTCAAGGCGGACGAGTTTGCAGAAAACCCCTTGTGGTTGACAATTTTAGTTTTGCGTCCCTGTGAATTCGCATAGGGGCCCCTGGCAAGTGCTTCCACAACTTAGCAAATTTACGTTAGGCCCCCAAATGTTTTTGGCTCTTTGCAGTGCTGCCCTTTTGGCCTTCGTAAGTGCAGATGTAGTTTGAGGGAAATTACCCGCAACTGCCATCGCATATAAACCCATTTCCTTTGCCCCCGCCCCCCATCCCCGTGCCCTAGCCGGCTAGCCCTCCCTCCGAGTGTTGCCTCCCCTGGTCCCAGCGCCGCGCTCTTCCCTTGACGATGCCGTCGCGCGCAGCTGCCGTCACCGGTCGGGCCGCCGCCGCTCCTCCCGCGCCCGACCGCCGTCTCCCCTCCCGCGCCTCGCCGGATTTGGCGGCGGAGGCCTTGGCCAGACTGGATTTGTCCACGGTGGCCACGCCAGGCCGCTGCTGCACCTCCCGCGCCCGACCGTCGTTTCCCATCCCGAGCCTCACCGTATCTGGCAGCGGAGGCCTTCGCCGAAGCGAATCTGACCACGGTGGCCATCGGGGTGCCTTCTAACCCTAGCTGCCGCCCCTTCTCCTCTCCCCCGCCTCTTTTTCTTTTCTTCTCCAGTCCAGAACGCTGTGCCTTCCTCCTCCCGGTCCACAACGCTGTGCCTTCCTCCTCCCGGTTCTGAATAATGCTCTGGGCTTATTTATCTTCTTCCTATATGATACTCTGTTTGTCTATTGTATGTTAGTTCACCATCGATTCTACCAATGTGGAGTGTAGCAGTAGAAATCTTAATGAAATATCCTCGGAAGGAAGTATTTTAGCCCTTCTATTCTGTAATTTTCATTTAGCATTTGAATTACTCCAACTCTGTCGCTAATTTAATTTCCCATCGAAACTTATTTTCATGTGCTCTTGGATAGCGATGGTTATTCAATCAATAAATAACCTGTTGATTTTGCCAAAACAAAAGGAGTTCTTCCCTGTTTGTCGTCGATTTATGTTCGGACCGCCGACACATGTCCAAAATCATGTCGTCGGGTCTTTAGTCGCCAACACAATGCTTTCAGCCGATGACACAATGATCGTTTCCTGTAGTGACAGTACTATCCATGACCCAGCAACATAACACATTGAGTGCCTTAGCGGCGGTGTGAAATCTTTTGAAATTAGACCATGTTTAATGCTACTATATGTTTTTGCGACGCCATTTTCAGAACCGACAATATTCATTTTAGTTCTTTTAAACATGCCCTTGGCACTGGAGTTCTATCCGCGTCTCGTCTGCAAGTTGGATTGAACAGAATTAATTGGTTCTATTGGCTTTAGTTCAACGACAACAACTGGCGGCCACTCCAAAGATTGCACTCCCCATAAGGACTTCTACTGATCAATCCCGATCGAAGAAACAAAAATTTAAGCTTCGATTCACATGAAGATTGTACTACGTGTATAGAGCTTGATTGTGATTTGTTCTTACATCTTTACAGGCAGACTACATGGGAATCTGAGATCGAACCGTACCGTTCCAAACTTCTGATTTCTGAATCCCATAAGCTACTGAAAGTCTGAAACTCACGTACGCCCAGCAATCAGAGCGCGTGCTCACGCGCCGCCACCTTCTGCTACCATTAACACTAGCCTATCCGGCTCTCGCCATCCGTCTGCTTGGCCACGGCGATGGAGTTCTTGCAGTGCGCGATGGCGGCCTCGATGGCGCTGTGCAGCTCCTCCATCGTGCTCTCCTCCGACGACGTCGAGACCTTCACCGACCCGCCGACAGACAGGTGCCCACTGTTCGCCGGCGATGCGCGCAGCGACGCCGGCGCCGACGACAGCTGCCCCCGCCGCCGCCTCCACCGCTCCCGCTCCCTCGTCGTGCCCGTGGCGCTCGGGCCGTGCGCTACCGAGAACGAGTGCGGCCTCCGCCGCTGCTCCCGTCGCTCCCTCTCCCCTTGCCGGGAGAAGGAGGCCAGCAGCTGCTCCACCAAGGACGTCATGTACTTCTTCACCCACTGGCCCACGTCCAGCCCTCGCCTCGCCTTCGTCTTCCTCTTATCCTCGGCCTGCTTCCCCGCGGTGTCTCCGCCGAGGCCGCCGGAGAAAAAAGGGGGGGTCTTGCTCTTGGCCTTCTCCCTCTCCCTGCTCCCACCGCCCTGGCGGCTTGCCGTTTGATGGTGCTTCGCTTTGGCGTAGTTGTCGTGGCTGAGGTCGCTGCCGACACGGCCGAGCGGTGTGCTGCGGGACATGGCGGCGGCGCGGCGGCGGGCGTGGAGAGGAGGCGGCCGCGGGGGAGGCAGCGGCGAGAAGGCGAAGGAGAAGTCGTGGGAAGGGGAGGACGGCGTCGTGGGGGACAGTGGTGGTGGTGGGGGAGGGGGAGGAGTTGTTGGGTTGAGCAATGGAGGAGGTGACCGTGGCCGTGGTGTGCCCATGGCTTTGCGCTGTAGGGTTTGTGCTCGCGCGCGCGCGCCCTGTGGGTAGCAAGCAGGTTAGGTCGACGACAGCTGTAGTGGGCGATGCATGGAGAATTGGCGATTGGGCGGGAGCTTAGCAACGAGGGGGCACAGAAGGCGCAGTAGTGATACGTGGTAACTAGCTAGGAGTTCTCGTGGAGAAGAAGATGGAGTAATTAGGTAGAGCTATCTGCTGAGTGCTGACACTGAGCAATATCGTATACTAATTACTCCAAATAAGAAGGAAAGCAGCGTTGAAAGGGATATATACGTCGACGTAATGATCCAATGAACAGAAAACGGGGCACGCAGGCGACGAGACCTGCATGATTACTTTGTTTTTTTAGACAATGCATGATTACTTTGTTAACTCTGAATGACTAGGCCAATTTTCCCCCCTCATTTTGTATCACTTTATCAGTCGTTTTTAGATGCGTATATGTACGTTTTATTTTTTTTCCTAAGGTACAGAAAGAACCACTCATGCTTGGAATAAAATTGTATACATATAATTTTACATCGTATAACTATAACTAGTTGGCTGAGCGTTGTCATTTCACTTTGATTTTCATCTTTTTTAATAAACGTTTGTGATGATCATGCATGTATTTCTAGTTGGTACAGAAATTTTTTTCTATTTATCTAACAATACCTGATGATGAATGGCAGTAGTCAGCCTGGTATACATTAATTAAGGTTTCTGAAACGGCAGCATGCTAATGTCAGATATTTGAAGGCCGAGGTTGTTTTTCCGAATAAGCCAACTTACAGGGATATATTTTCACCGGGTTCAATTAAGACCGAGCGACGTGCTTACTGCTCAGCCAAGTGAGTCCACTTCAGCTTGTTTTTAACAGAAAGACTAACGAACAGTTCGAAGCGCTCTCAACAGATGAGCTAATCGATAAATATCGACTCTGTTCATGCTGCGCTCTGCTCTGCTTCGCTTGCTAAACCATACCGCGGCAAACCGATCGTCCACGTGGCCCTTCATCCCTAGCTAGCTGCTCAATCTTGATTGATCGATCGATCGTATATATACGCATGGGCCTCCCGCTTGAGCAGTGGGGGCGGCGGTGAGGCGGATGATGGCGGCGGCATGGAGAAAGAGGCGGTGGCGCCGTCCGGACTCCGGATGCAGGACGCAGAATGGTGCGGATGCGTGCGTAGAGTGTCATGTAACTTGCAGAAAGTTATGTAGTTTTTTAAAAAAGAGTAAATTATACGAGTGGTCTCTAAACTATTACGTAGTTTTTATTTAGATCTCCGATCTTTTAAATCACAATTTAGACTCTCTGAACTATTAAAGTGACTCAAATCCGGTCCACCGCTACCACACCATCGCACGAGAGCCGACGTGGCTGCTCCACCGCACGAATCCTACAACCGTGGACAATCCATATGGCATTTTTATATTTTATATGAGTAAATTATACGAGTGATCCCTAAACTATCACGCAGTTCTCATCCAGGTCCCTGATCTGCATGTTAACTGCATGATAGTTTAGTGACTGCCCATATAATTTACTCTAAATTATTAAACTGTCATGTAATACAATGTTGAGATGGCTAATCATTATAAATATTTATAAATATAATGTTGAGATGGCTGATCTATAGGCAGGGGCCTAGATGAGATTGCGTGATAGTTTAGTGACCGTCTGTATAATTTACTCAAAAAATAAATATAAATTATAAAAATGCCACGTTAACTGTCCACAGTGGCAGGATTCGTGCGGTGGAGCAGCCACATCGGCTCCCGTGCGGTGGTGTGGCAGCGGTGGACCGGATTTGGGTCACTTTAGCAGTTCAGGGAGTCTAAACTGTAATTTGAAAGATTGGGGAACTGGATGAGAACTATGTGATAGTTTTAAGTACCGCCCATAAAATTTACTCTTTCAAAAAACTTCATATAACTTGCAGAAAATCTTCATGTTTTAACCGAAACAATGTAAAAAAATATGCATGTTTTCAAGGGTTTCCCTTATTTTTCTTTTTCATGAACCTAGTTGAATTTATGGTGAAACTTTTTGAGAACTCTTTGAATCTATGGTGAAGCATAATAAAACTATCTAAAATTACTTGAAAACTATGCCTTTTTTAAATAAAATTGCTTCAATCCAATGTGAAACTAGTTCAAGCTACCTAGAACTAGCGGAAACCATGTGAAACCATGCATGTTTTTGTGGGCCTCACTCTTTTTTTAATAGAACAGGGTGAAAATAGGTGAAAATAAGAGTTCACCTTGAATACACTTTTTGCCAACCACTTCTATACATATTTCATACAAACACCCAATAAGTTTTGAGAGCAAAACAGTAAGCACCGCATAGATGCAATCATACAGAGAAGTAAGATAACACTGAGTTGTCATCCTAATACATAAGTACGCACTATCAACTATCAAGAGCAGAGCAAATCGAAAGTGCAAAGTTCACAAGTTTTTACAGATGTTACATATGTCTTTTTACTTTACTGTATAACTAAATCTGCATATGGTTGATATTGTAAAAAATACAGAATGAATCGTGAAAATTTTATATACTATTTTTGGTTCAATAAATACTCTATCGTATACTTTATTTATTATAGCAAATTTATATTGCAGTGAATTTACATGCTCATCAAATTATATGAGTAAAAATAAAACTAGAGCAACCTGCAAGTAGTTTGATCGGTGCAAAATAGTTCGCATGCTTTTTTACAATTACTATTGCATTTTTACAGCGTTGATTATATGTTAGTTTAGTTATTTACTAGTGTAAATACATTGACTGAGATTTTATCTATTTTTAGATGACTGACAAGAATTCATGCCCTATGATTTGGGATGTGAAGAAGGGATGGATATGGGCCAGTTCATTCATAAAACCTGAAGAAGCCGATTTAATCCGGTGAGAAGGCTTCTTAGGAGATTAATTAATTTATTATATGCGAAAATTGGCTAGGTGCAGGTGTCCTTTGCATGGAAGCAATGATCACATGAAGGCTAGTAGGTCAAAGCATACAGGACGACCAGAAAGCCCCTCGTGAAACTTCAATCCGGTGAGAAAGATAAAATCTTTAAGTCGGCCTCATTGTACTTCGGTGAGAAATCCTATAAGAAACATTGGATCCATGTGACCATAGTCCATGGGAAATTCCAGGGGACGGGATCCCATCCGGGCGGGATCCGGACGGGATCGCCCCCTCGCGCGCTGTGCAGAGGAAGGAGGAGGAGGGAGGAGGAAGAAGGAAGGAGGAGGCCTACCTCGACGCCGTCGACCTCGCCGCCGCCGTTTCGGGTTAGGGTTCGGGAAAATGTGATTTCTCGGGGTTTAGAGGGAGGTCCGGGAGGCGGCGGACCGGCGGTTGGTGGGGCTCATCGGGGGCGGCGGCGGAGGCGGCGGTGGCGCCATCGGAGCCGGGGGAGGGGGTGAAGGCGGTCGGCCGGCGGTGGAGAGGGGACCGCCCCTCACCCCCTCGGGTTAGGGTGGGCGGTGACGGGAGGTTGGGGCGGCGGAGCGGTCGGTGGCGAGGGCGCCACCAGCGGGCGTAATAACTTCGTATAGCATACATTATACGAAAGAACCAAACCTCGCCGCCACTCGTACCGTACGGCGACGACGACAACGTCCAGTAAGTCATCCCCTTCGCGAGTTCACCAGAAAGATATACGTGCAGTTTTCTGCATGTGTATCTAGGTTGTGTTTCTGTGGTTTCAACCTGTTTTTTCTATCTCTCAGAAGTTGTGCATGTTATATCTTGATTAAAATAAACCTGAAAATGCTAATTATTCCAACAGGATCCATGTGACCATATATGTCCGTGGAGCAGCTCATGAACGAGCTAGCACCTGGCTCAACTCACATTTTCTTTTCACGAGCTAATAGTTGGGCTCGAATCAAACTCGTTTACGGCTCGTTCGTGAGCTGCTTACTAAGTCACGAGCTAAAATACCAACCCTAAAAAGAAAGGATGATAGATCCTCAGTGCAGCCTCCAACTAACTGTTGGGAGGCTTCTAGATTTAAGAGGAAGAGGTGGAACCGAAGAAGAGAAAAAAAAAAGCCGAGAAGAGGGCAAAACGTTCATAAATATGATGTGGCTAGAGAAATAAAAAATATCCATCACTATCATATTTTCAGTTTTTTTTTTACTTTAGAGCAACATCTAGATAATTTTCGATCACTTTTTAACGGCACATGTGAAGCCTCAAAACTTACGAGTGTCATATATGCAAATAACCAAAAATCAATGGCCACTCCTGCCGTTCCATCGATCTCAATGCTTAATAATCGTGCCGCACTCCGGGATGGCATGCTAGTATTATTTTGTGATTATTAGGAAACGGCCCACACTAATCGGTATCGATCATCACCTTGCTCGGTGGCGTTTAATGGGGTGGTGCTGCGTACGTATCCGCTGACATGTACATGTATCCGTAGTTCCATACGGACCATAACGCCATGCCGTACGTCCCCAGGACAAAGCAATGATCAACCCGACCAAAGCTTGATGGTCACCAGAGCAAGTCTTCCCCAGCCAAAGCTCCCCAAAGTCTAGCTTGCGCCACCATTAATCGCCATTGCATGCATGCATGCATGCAGCTGGTGTGGTGACTGGAGCCATCGCACATGCATGCATGCATGCACGGGGCCAAAGCCTCTCTGCCATTAGAGTCCAGGGGTGTCACTGTAGCCTACTTAGCAGAAACGGTGTCTTTGTATGCACGGCTCCATCGCGGCGATCGAGCTCCGGACACACCAACCTGTCATACGTACTGACGTACTGTGCGTGCTAATCAGTACTGTACCGGCACAGTCGATGTATAATCTGACCATCAAGAGCTTGCACGCATAACTAAAACATGTAGATTTAAGAGAGAGATCCTGTCTGATTACGTGTAATATTTAATATTATTCGAGGCAGCATCACTCGCTGTCTAGACCGGCAAGAGCGTGACCCAGTTCACATGGATGGCTTAAGCTATTTTTTTCCCCAATCTTTTGTTTGGATTGCACCGCGCAAATGATTGGCGCGACAGTGTGAGATGGAAACCCTAACACCTTTTGTACTCTTCTCCCCGTCCCTGCTCTGCCCTCCTCCCGTTTTGAGCCGTCGTGTCGTAATTTCGTTTTCCCAGATGCTATCAAGAGAGCAATTCCGGCTAGGGTGTCCGTTTGGTCGGTTTTCGCGCTTGAAACAAGGATGATGGACGGGGCAAGGAAATTACATGGGCAGAAAAGCACGAAAAAGACCGTACGCTTCTGCCATGAGTGCACGGAAGAGCTACCGATCGGCTTGTAGGATCCACGTACCCGACGCCGCGACAACATTTTACAGCCGTTTGAGGAGAACATGCCGATTTTGTACTAAGAGAATCACCGATTCAGCTCTAACTTAGATCGAAGCCATTGTTTACGTCTTCTTTTTACTATTTATCTATTTATCTATATTTTTATTTGCTGCAATACCGGAACGACCTAAGTACGTTAGACTATCGGTCATGTTTTAAGCTGCTTAATTATTGGCTTTCTAGCTAGGTGAGCAACGGCTCGGTTTAAGTCAATATGCGTAAAAGTTGAGATTATGTTAGGACTTTGAGCTTGTAGTGAGGCGAGAATTTAAATCAAACACTATAATCATCGATCATAAATATGACACTATTATTCTAGGGAAAATATTTGGTGCAAAAGATTTCTCAGTGCACAAATGTAAATAACATATCTTGACCCTTGGATCTCATCTCAGTGGTCTAGTTAAAACATAGAAACATGCAAAACAATCACCATGATTTTGCACACAAGTGCCTCAATGCATCTGGATTGTATAGGTTGGATCTAATGGACCATGATGAGTTTTTGCACTTGTTCACTGAGAAATCTTTTGCACCGGATATTTTCCCGTTATTCTAACCATGAATGATAATAAATAGCACAGAACATGAGTGAGCAGCCAAACTGTGCACCTAGATTGTTGGTTGCCCGTGCCAAACCGTCTGATTGGACGTCCAATCTAAGGTCTCCATTTTTTAAACTTGGGTTGTTCGAGCGAGTTTGTGACTTCTTAAAGCAAAAGTCACAAGCTCCTCCAAACAAGGTGATTCCTGTTTAATTTGACTTATCCCTCGTAGCTTTTTATATCATTTCTTTAAACTAAATGCTTCCACTTCTAGAATATATTTGAAGCTACTTCACGAAGATCTAAAAACCCAATCGAACAAACATTCTACCTTCTGAAACTCAAAGTACATGTTTTAGCCCAACCGCTGAACCCCAACCGATCTGGCACGATAGAGATACACCACACTGCTTTTCTTAATTGTTGACTGTGTGGGTAGGTTCCACTTAGAATTATCTAAAACATGTGAAAAATGATAAATCCCTCGGGCAAAAGCATGGGAAAAGGAGGAAGTTTCTCCGGAAAGCATGGGAGAGTGGCACACCAAGGGCCTACGTTAATATATGGGATTAAAAAAATAATAAGTATGAAAAATGTAGAACAGAGATGGCTCGTCATTTTGCATCTCATAGGATTGAAATCCACATCATTTGTGTAAACACCATGCTTGATTGTATCCGACAAATATAGAAATTTTAAGATCTACTATTAAAATGCTCTTGTGGTAGTGGTGTGTTATCAACTTTGCAACACAGTTGTCCGATCTTTATAGACGTCTCAGATCTACCCTCTCTACCCTTGTAGCCGCACTTGCTTAGGCTCCCCCCGATTCATACCATGCCTGGCTACCCCTCCCAGCCTCCCGCAGCCCCACGCCTAGCCCTCATCCTCTCACGACGTCGTCCCCATCCTAGCCCTTCACACTAATTAATTGCTAATTGTGCAAATAAAGATCTATGAAATGGAGAGTTGGGGAGTGATGAGGACATCACTGACGAGTTTGCTGTCCCCGACGAGCTTGCTGATGGAGTAGGAAAACAACAAGACAACATGAATTCCCATGACATGCCATTCAAACCTTCATCAACGAAAGTTAAGCAAGTTAGTTCAAAGATTCAAGAAGTCCCCGACCACCGGACCCAAGTCGAGAGGACGTCAAAGTCGTTGCCGAGTCCGATTCGGCCATCCAGGACCACTGCACCTTCAAACGGGCGCTTAGATGACATACGACATTCAAATGAAGCCAATAAGGACTCTACGGAAAGCTTACGAGATAAGCTTTCCAACGGATCCAGCCACGCCTCCAAATTCCATCCAAGTCAATAGAATCACGAAAACAAGTTGACGGACAGAATCTTCCCGGCGCTGCGTCGCAGTATTTTTGGGCCCAAGGCCCGTGTACCCCTAAGGTTAAGGTTGAGCGTGTGTGGGCACCTGTTTGAGCGCCCCTCCTCTGGCCTCCGTCCTATATAAGTCCCCCGCCGTGCTTTGTTTTAATTGGGTTTTGTTTGGTTGATTTCACCACGATTGTGTGAGATATCGTCTTGTTCTTCTTCTGTCGGCCAGACCAACATGACCAAGTTTCTGAACCTCAGTTGATCTTAATCTGTATTCGCAATTGTGATAGCTTATCTCGTGTTCTTTCTCGTTCTTCAGTTGCTTACAGGAACCGTCCTTCGTGGACAGGTCGATCGCGCCTCTGGTTCGGTCGATATATAATAACCGTCGTGGTGGTTTAGCGGTCACCGGGATTTCCAGTTCCTTGTGGGGTTGGAAGCCGGACTGTTTAGGTTTCCGTGACACCTACTGAATTATCATCATCTCTCACCAGAAAATCGGGACCCGCGTCCGCGCCCATCAGGGAGTGAGGGAAATGGATTTGAATTCTTGAAGGAATGAAAAAAGATAGTAAAGTCTCGCACTTGGAATTAATTATCGTCTTTTTTATCTCTCTCCCCTTCTAACATGGTAGTAGGACAGAAAAAGTGACAATTTTTTAGTCATTTATTTAATGGGAAAAACTTCTTTTTTCTCTCATCTTCTTCTCTACTATATAGAGAACAAAATATGACATGAACGAATATAGAGAGTAGATATGTTTTAAAGTGGAGCGCTTGGAGTCCTGGGTGCCTCGACAATGTTTGGAGAAATGGTAAGATCAATTTTATGCGTAAATTGTTAGAATAAAGGCGTGGTATCACCACACGCATGATCACTTGTGACCGCGCGTGTTAATGTCCTCAGCATCTTTTTTAATTTCCTCAATAATATTCTATAAGTCGATGGCGAGATATGAAAGATCGTCCGACTATATCTACTGTACTCTATATTTTTTGCATTCCAAGCGATAATTATCCTTCTATTAAAAACAACCACAATAAGAAAATCACAGTTGAGAAATACAAACAAAAAGGTTGAGCGTTTTAAAGGAGCGCGGCCCACTTGACCGGTGCCATGCATTCACCCTCGTACGGTCGTACCTCAAGCTTTCTCCCTGAGAACGGCACCTTCTCAAAAAAATCCCAAACATGAACACCACCGGAAAGTGATGTGCCGTACTGTCGTGATTTCTTGTGACCATCAATCAGGTATGCACGGCCTAGATAGGAGCTGGTGCTCTTCTCCTGTTTGCCTTTGTTCCCCTGATCACTAATCATAAAAATCCCTTGCTTTTTTTTTTGGTGTGTCAGCCGTACTCTTCTGCTAATTATTCCTTTACATATACCTTTTTTTTGGAAGACATTAAATCTACCTTTTCATTTGTGCTCGAATAGCAGGCGCTGTACTCACAAAAAAAAAAAAAGTAGCAGCGCGGTAAGTCTCTAACACCTCTGGTAGACTGATCAACATTTCTGGCATAACACAAACAAGAGAAGGATGATTCAAAACCGTTTCAACTATTTGATTAAAACCGTTTGAGCTATTTGATTAAACCGGTCAAACAGTTAGCCGCTACGGTTTTCACGGTTAACGTGGTAAACCGCTAGGTAATGGTTTTTTGGGCCCAGGCAGTTGGTGTACGTTAAGGGTCTATTCTTATAAACTTATCTGATTTATTTAAATTATCTTCGTTTTAATTAATATATATATATATATATTATAATCTGTTTTTTCAATCTCAAAGACTTGTCTCCAAGCTCTAAAGCACAAGTTGAACAAAATGGATCGGACTCTCGAGGCTATCACAAAAAGATAAATCAAATCAGTTAGATAAGTCAAATAAGAAAAATTGAGAAGAATGAGACCTAAGTAAACAGCTATCCCAACGAGCGAAAAAAAACGCCATATACACATACCAAAGTTGGACGCCTTTATCTAAACAAGACGAATAGCATGACGAGGTAAGCTCATCGGTGAATCTTTCCCGACGTCCAAACTCCAAACAAGCAGCATGGGCAAGCGATCCACACGTGGCCATGGGTGCGTGCTGCAAGGTTTTCGCCAGAGTGGACAAGGAGAACCAGCTCATCAACGCGCCCGACCCCACCCTCTCACATGACTCGGTAGTCGGTACCGATCCCTCGCGCGTTGCCTTCGGCGAGCAACTTTACCGCGAGTCCGCGACAATTTGCACAGAGTCGAGATGAGCATATAGCAGCCAATTGAAACTTAGGGTGTGTTTGGTTCATGGCCAATGTATGCCAATGCTTGCAATGTCATTGAATGGCATGACCATTAAAAGGTTAACAATTTCTTTGCCAATGAATTGGCTAGTCAATGGCACAAAAATGAACTAGGATGGCAAAAGTTGCCAATGGGATGAGAGGATTTTGACATTCAATAGTTGCAATCCAAACACAAGTCAAATTTGATCAAAACCGCCAACAATTGGAATGGCAAGCATTGGCACACTTGGCCATGAAACAAACACACCCTTAAACTGCGTGTGAATGAATGCATGACACTGCTGCTATCCAGCTCGTGTAAGCATTTAATGTTTCAGCTTAGCGTACCATTTTATTGTAACAAAATTTAAGAGTCTTCGAAAGAATCTTTAAATATTATAAAAAAATAAAAATATTTTTAACATCTTTAAGAAGACTACTAAAATCTGAGAAAACATCGCAAATTATTAGATCAAATAGGCTATTAAAAAATAATTTTGTTATAGTGAAACACTATGCTACGCTAAGCTGGAAAGAACAAAACTTAAACTCAGCGTTTGAGGTCAGGTGGCGCGTGCAAATCCCACTAGGTGAGCTGTTGTTTGGCTGGTGCTGTAGCGTGCCGTTGCCCAGTCTCTGCTTCGTCACTCTGGCTATCTCATCGGCGTGTTTCTTTGGATTCAGACTTGAGATGAGACAAAAAGCAGGATGTGCCAAGTGACAATGTTGCAAGACCCCTTACCTCCAGATTTTTGTCAATTTTAGGTCTACAAATGCAGGTTAATCGTGCCATGGGTGTGAAATAGTTGCACTGGCGGTTCGGCATAAGCGACAAGAAGCACATGTGGCCAGTCGGTACCCATATACAGGTACTGAAGGTCCCCCAAGTCAGGGTAGATGTAGTTGAATGATAAGCTGCACGGATCCTTTGCACTGGATGGATCTGGCGTGCAGAACAATGCATCAAGTTTCACGGCGATTGAAAGCTGATGTTCAAGAGCAGCGGCAGCAGATCAGGCTCAATCAAGTAGCATATCGACTTCCTTTCGCGCAACTTGTGCGTCTGTGCGACAGGCCGATAGGCGACAGTTATCCCTTCAGCTCCCCGTTCTGTGGTTCCAAAGGAATCAACTGTGAACAAAAAGACCCCGTATCCAATCTAAAGGCACACAGTATTTAAAAGTAAATCTTACAGCATCCAAACAATCACAACTAAACTTTTTATTTTCCAAACCATCGTCAATCAACTCATCTACAAATTAACACGAGAACATTACCGATCCTTTATACCCATATACAATGATTCCTGTACATTTGAATGGCTAAAAAAAGCCTCCAGCTATGCTGATTTTTTTGGGTTTTTTTTTCTAGAGGGAATCCTTTTTCTATGTTAGACCAACTGATAAATGAATCTCCGACCTATTTGTCAAGAATACTTTGTATTACTTGACTAGAATGGTAAATGTAACAAAAGAATTGTGGTCAACAGAATAATGTTTCAGGTAATGAGAGAATATGTAAAATTATCAAAGAATGTTCTCAGCAGTTAGGCCAGCCACTGGTGACCAAAGGCATCTGTTGTAGATGAATCTGAAGAGGAATAGGAATCAAAGAACAAATTAGCAGCCTAAAAACAGATAACCGATATCAATAAACACCGAATGCAGTTTGCTGTTTAGAAAACTAAGATAACGACCAAAGAAGTTATTAATACCTCTTGGACGCCGTTTACCCTCCATTGCTTCCTTCTTGTCGTGACAACTTTGGCACAGAAAAGGACCCTGCCAACCTTGCAATTTTTCGTGCCGCAATGGGTTGGCGTGCACGGAAACCGCCTGACCAGCTTTCAACCTTACCTGGCAAACTGCACAACTGGAGGGTTCAAACATGTTCTGGAGTGCAAAACCTGTAGTAAGCCTGCAGTTGTTGAATAAGCATAGCAAAAATTGACATTATGAGGCGTACAGCAAATAAAGAGATGAAAATCCGTTAGCCCCTTTACATATTAAGACATGTTAAAGACCAAACGTATTCGCATTGCAATAATAATTTTGGGAAAAACATTAATTAAATTAAACACTTAGAATCATCTCCTAAAACTATCTAGAAAATATAGCATAACTTCTAACCCAAAAGGAATCTAACTATATACTGATTACAAGTATACTCCTGTTCAATACAGGGTTAAAAAAGAAGTGATGTCAATCAAACAACCAGATGAGTATTTGATGTGCAATGCATATGTACTACCACAAGTAAAATAAAGGCTAGAATTGTCCTGCATTGGTTTTGGAGAGCTCTTTATTTTGCTATATACTTTAGTTCCGAGAATTAATATGCATTACCAGATCTGGCTGTTTTGAGGATATCAATATGTAGATGACCAGAGAAAGTAAGTGGATACCAAGTAGTTGTACAAGGAAGGACGCGGGGGCACGCGCCCCCGTCCAACGCCCGTCGCTGGCCGTTGGATGGCGTTAGATCTGAGGTAAAACTTGTTATTTTTATTTCGTGGTGTAAAAAATTTTAATAAATTCAAAATATTCTCTAATCAATGTCAGGTCACACGGGTATTTTATTCGGATCGACATGACCAATATAAATGCTATATACAAACATTTTAAATGATAACCTAGATGTATAAATGTTCCATATCAATATGAAAAATATATGAGACCTGACATTGATTAGAGAATATTTCTGATTTTTATTGAATTTTGTTACACCGCGAAACAAAAATAACAAGTTTTATCTCAGATCTAAATCCAACGGCCAGCGACGGGCGTTGGACAGGGGCGTGTCGGACACGCCCCGCGTCCTCAATGGAAAAGGAACCAGCAGACAACATTGAACATTAACATGTAAGGAAACATAAATGGAGCTACATGGCTGACACCATCAATCAGCAGGGCTAACTGCTAACTCGTCTGCTATTTCCGATAATTCCTTAAAGTCCTTCTATCCTTTAGCACACAGCAAGATTGTTTGTTTTTTGTCCATACGAGACAATCAAGTACAGTAATTTTAAACCACCCCCGATCGTACATTAACTGAAAATGTTTCCTTCATTGCCATCTACTCTCTTGCAGTGATATATGGATACTCACAAGGACATCACCGTCACACATTAAAAAGAATGTTACAAGGATCTAGATAACCACAGTACATTAACTGAAAATGTTTCTTTCATTGCTATCTAGTATATACTCTGTTTCAGTGATATGTGGATACTCACAAGGACATTATCGTCACACATTAAAAAGAATGATAATTAAAAAATGTTGGTCCTGAGCTACAATTATATTATTTGAGCATAATTCTACTGATGCACATGTTTTTCAGAAAAAAAAAAGAATCATACATTTCTACTATTGCTCATTAGAACATTTATGAACTACTCATGAAGCTCCTAGTCTATCTACCTCAGGTGAAAAATGGCCTGGAAAGCTAGTTAAGTCAGTTAACGTGATACCTTTTAGAAAGAATTGCAGATCCATCCTCAAATATTTCTTCCACCACATCTGGCTCGGCATATTCTCTATCCATTTTAAAGGATACATCTGGAAGTTTTCGGCGGAACATATTATTGAATGCAATCTTCCCCTGCCTCTTTGTGGGAGGACTTGGAGCTAGTTTTTCTGGAGGTAATATGTCAACCACTATGCAAGTAGTATCATCTCTTAGTCCTCGAGGTTGGATTGCTTCCTTTAGATGAAAGGAAATTATATCAGAAAATGAGGGACCAAAATTTTACGTCAATAAAGGAAAATCATGGTCAATTTGTTACATTCACAATTCGATTGGCAGCTGTATCTGATGGGTATCCACGAGAGCATTCAAGAGCCATTTCACAAGTCAAATCATCCCATACACCATCACTTGCAATGATAATTCTGCCTCCAGCATTGGATAGCTGTAACCAAGAAGCAATATAAAATGAAATTGGGTCACAGTGAACTGCAGCCTGCACTGTGGAGCAGTCAAAACTAAAAGCAGACGTCACCATTAGCAGTAAATGTTTTGAAATATTATAGAGGACACCATCTCAAAGAAGATGAAATAATTGAGTTGGCATCTGAGATATGAAGTGCAGAGTAGAATTTTCAAATGAGCAAACCTTCACTTGCTTCACATGAGGAACAGGAATGATGCATTCACCAACATCCGTATCCCCTATTGATCTAGATAGGCACAAACCACCTGGCCAACATCTTAGAGGACCAACCTGAAAAGCATAGTAAACTTTTTGAACCAAAAATATTATAGCAAACAGAATACATAGACTAAAGTCTTAAACAAAAATATAGATTAAAGTAGTCTAGAAAACCATAGACTGAATTAAACACAGGTCAGAATTAAGGAAGAAATGGATGATTTTACAATAATGGAGATAAACACTTTGAATGAATGAAATTGGGAATTAGTACTCCAGATAACACATCAAAGTGATCATTGATCTTATACCTAAAAATAGAATGATAATCATAACACAGATGATGAAATAAAAAAAAAACTTTGAAAGGATATAATCCAATATGGGGACTACCTTATGAATGAAAACAAACAGCACAGACAAGTTGGTCTATTGTATGGTATCAGGCTTAGACGTTAAACACATCTAGAATTAAAACATGGATTAGCATGCTACTGATGACAATATATGGTCAGAATGGTAATATATACACCAGACATCCACATTACATATCCAAGTCAAGTTTCAAGAGCAATATATATTCAGGGTGAACGAGGCGAACCTCCGGTCCACCAACAAGATTCAGTTTTCCAACCTTGCTTCCACATGCAGTAACACGTTCGACCCTGGAAAAAGAACAGATCATCAATATTGTACAATTCTCAACAAATAAGGATAGCAAGCAAAACTTACTCTTCTTGGTTGGAGTCAAAGCGATGATCAGCTGATAGATGGTATACTGAACCATCAGCAGATTCTAGTATGCAACGTGAATCACCAACTGATGCTACTGTTACAACCCACTCGTCAATAATCACAAATGTCACAGTTGTACCAGAAGTTTCAGCTGAAACAGCAAAAGAAATGTTTGAGGAATTAACTTCACAGGTAATGTCTAGATTCTTGAAGTTATCCTAAACAACATCATTCAACTTCACAGGTAATGTCTAGATTCTAGAAGTTGTCCTAAACAAGAACACCATTTTCACAATTACGTTTAGCAGTAACCACAGACAATGTACTGAACAACAAATATGTCAGTAAGCATCTAACCAACCAACACTGCAACACACATGCTCTGTTTCGTCTCCACAGGAAAACATAATTGCTAAATAGTACCTACATGTGCGCTTCCAGTCATAGTAATAATACTGTGCATACCTGTATTATCAAGGACTACTTAATTTTAAGAGAAGTGTCATCAATAAGCTCAAGCTCAACAAGAACAGGCATGATTTACCTACTGCCTGAAAATCTTTATCTGTCTTGACAAACCCTGCGACAAGCGCACGTGGTAGCACTGCAAGCCACTCCTCCCTGCTCAAACCTGAAGGAATGGCAAGCAGGACATTGTTTAACAGATTCTCCTTCGTGTAAATGGCAGCCCCAGATCCGTTGTGCCCATCAAATAGCTGTAAAAGAAAGCACAGTGATCAGCGATCAATCAGCATAAATGTTCTAGTTTCCCAGTAAAATACGACCACTGAAGCACTAAACAAATCAAATGATGACACGGGCCAACTCGTAACAACAGTCACACAGATATAGGACACAATGAACATGTGTAAAGCGAAAATTTTATTGTGGTCGTCATTTGGATCAAAAAGTAGTATATCATAATTCGTATCGAGCACAGTGTTAGATGTTTGCACCATGAACTAACATACTCGCACAAACGCAACGGTTATAATATTTCTGAACCAAAAAAAGATGGAACAACTCTGACAAACGGGACAAAAGAAAAAAAAGTGCAGAGTGGCAGCCATGTACAAGAGTGGCTTCCATGTCTCCGACGCACAATTCCTGGGCGACATCCTAGAATCTTCTGGACAGGCAGAAGGGCAATGCAGTACCGCGAAGACGGAGAAGGAGGTGGAGGGGTCGCCGGTGACGCGCTCCCCGGCCTCGGCGAGCAGCAGCGTGAAGTCCTCGCCCTTGCGGCTGCGGGTGGCCTCCCCGCACAGCACGTCCGGCCGCTCCATCCGCTCGCTCGTCACCTCCCGCCGGAGCAGCACGCCCAGCGGCACCGTCGCCGGGGCCGCCATCATCGCCATCAGATCGTCCCCCTCCCACACCCACTGCAAAACGCTCTCACTCGCCTGGGCAAGTGGGCAACCAACTCGCCCACGCTTCCCCCAGAAGTGGAAAGAAAACGCCCCCACGCGGAGACGGGATCGCGTCGCGGTCGCGCTAGTGGGCAGGCTGCCCCTGCCGCGATCGTGGGCGCCACGCGACGCGGGGGACGCGCGCAAATCCGGGAAGGCGAAGCGGGGACGCGATTGACTTGCGAGTCTCGGAAGGAGGAGGGAGAGAGAGGAGAGGGGGAGCGAGCGATCGGCCCGGGCGCTCCGGTTTTATCGGGGAGGAAGAAACGAACGCGCGATGCCGATGCGGCTCCCGGATTTGATTTTTTGACCCGATTTCCCTCGTAAACCCGTATGTTTCCGGGGCTTTTCTGTCGCGTGGTAATTGCCAGTGGCCACCGTTTGGTTCCTCCGTTCGTCCTGGCCACGGGCTCTGAGCTGGACACGGCCGCGCGAGCTCGCGATCGGCGGACAGGTGGGGGAGTCTCGTCGCGCGGCGGCGGCGGGGGTCTGAGAGCCCGAGAGAGAGGGTGCCGGCCTTGACCGTCGAGCCGACCGATGCTGTCAGCCACCGCGACGCGGCGGCTGACGGGGTCAGCGACGTTTTCGTATTCCCCGACGTGCGGGCGCCGGCGCGGGAGTGGGACGATGTGGCAGTGGCCGGCGCTGCCGCGGAAACAGGTGGAATTGGCTGATGTTTCGGTGGATTTCGAGGGGTTTTCCCCGTGGAAGTTGGCGGAGAACGCATCCGCGATGAACAGGTGGAGGCATGGGTTTGTGCTGTGATGATCAGCTGATCACAGGTTGATGTGGGCTGGTGCGCGTGAAAAGGGGAAAAAATATTGAGTTAAGTCCCCAACCGACGATTCGGCGGTTTGGCCCATCGCCGATGCAGCGAGATGACTGCACGCTTCGGACGGGTGGCATCTAATCCGACGACTGACCGCCTCGTGCAATCAGACCATAGTTTACCTTTGGTTTGCAACGCGGGAATTTTAGTCGAAAATAGTTTGTGTTACGTCAGTTTCCTGTGTTGCAAAGGGAACTATCTTCAGGCAGAAAGACTTTTGTCCGCATATACGCGCATCGGTTGTACAATATTGTTTCAAATGATGACACAAAAATTTTAAACCATTTTAAAAAAAACTTTATGGAACAAAGTGAGAACAAAATTGCCCTTTTCCACTGCATATCATTCTCAGATTGATGGTTAAACGGGAGTCCTAAATCACATATTGTCTACGATATTATGAGTTGTTTTGAAGTGACATTGGAGGAGTGTTCTCCTTATGTGAAGTTGGGCAACTCCAGCAGCTCCTCTATATTTTCCCTCTAAAACACTATTAGCGTCCCCTCTATCCATCCCTCTAAAATTCCTTCATCAATTATACTACCCTTTAAAAGATTTCTTTCTACCAGCAGCCCCTCTATATTTGTTACAGTATTACCCAGGAGCTCCTGGAGTTGCTAAGACCATGCAGTGCAACTCAACTAATAAGGTAAATTCTTCTTAGTAATATATGGTTTCAATCCACGTGCTCAATTGATTTGTTAATCTCTCCCATCAACTTAAAAAGATAAATCTAGATGTTATTAACATACTACTAAGTTTATTATAAAATTGCACGTAACAACAAAAGAGGATGTTGAGAGAGTGAATGAAAAATACCACATTGTTGGGAGTTAAGGTAAAAGGAATTGATATTTGCTCTCGTAAGTCTTGTATGACTACACTTATGTAAAGAGCGTTTTTCTAAATTGATACATTGTAAATTGATGTCTCGCAATGATGGTTCTTTGAACATCGTAGAATGAATAAATGATAGCACTTGCAATTTTTTGTTTAAAAAATAATGCATACAAATTTGAGTTGCCTGCAAATTTAATGGCTAGCCCCACAAACATATCAAGTCCGCGGTCATATTTGAGAGAAGACAATAAGTCTGAGTCAAGACAACTACAATTTAAGACAAGGAGGATGACAAAGTCCTCTGCAAAATTAGTCTACGTTTCCTACCACGTTATCGTCTTGCTTGCCTTACTTGTTTTTCTCTCCTTTTTTTCTTCTTGTTTAACTGTTGGTTGTACATGTTTCAAATTTGATTGTTCAACTATGGTGTGTGCCTCCATAGACATAAGGATATATGGAGCACGGGTACGTTTTTGTGCGAAATCACCCTTGTGTTGTTGCATGAATGCATAAGAAATTTAAATGTAATAGGGAAGTGGTAAAATCAACGTCCTTACCGTTAGATGTTTCGCCTTGGACCAACACATCAAACGACGGAGCTACTCGAACCAAGTTAGCTTCGTCGTCGGATGAAACATCATTGTTGTTAATGTTGGTTCGCTCACGTATGAACAGACCCGTAGGAGTATAAGGCATGGCATCAAGAAGATGGTATTTTCTTCATCGACCAAAACTCCATCAATAAAACAACAAACTAAATTGATATTTCTCTAAACTTGAAGGGTAATGTTCATAAACTCTTGACAGATAGAGTAAATAACATTCTTTTCTTTCTTTGACCAATCGCTAGGATGTGAATACATCAGGGAAGATATTATTCAAGATAAGAGGAAGAAATATTATTCAAGATAAGAGGAAGAAAATTGTATGATTTACGATACAACTCATTTTTTGGTGCCAATCGCTACTTCGTTAGTGATTTATGTATAATCCATTCATAGATTATCAGTTACACAGATATACATCTAGATATGCAAATTCAACTTCAAGGCAAAAACACAAACACAAAGTGCTCTGTACATCAAGGCTACAATTAAATTGTACAAACACTCTACTTTGTATTCTCCCAACAATATTACACAAACGATCTTATTGCTCAAAATTATATCGCTAAGTAGAACACTTATGTTGTATTAATGCAATATGGCTAAATCATTCTTTAGGTACAAGGCAGCAATAAAAAAAACACATAGTGCTATGTACATCAAGGGAAAAATTTAAATGTACCTTGTGTTCTCCAACAATATTACAATGTTCTCCTTGCTGATCAATAAAAAACCATCTCTTTTTTTTTAGCTAAAGGGCAGGCGCTCTACCATTTCGTTAACTAGAAGAGAACTGCACTGTACAAAAGAGAAGAGAAACAGAGGAGGGGAGCGAAGAGGGGGAGGGGGAGCGACCAGCACTGCCAACAACATGAGAGATGCAAGGCTACAAACAACACAACGCTGCCAGCAACAGGACAGTCGACCCAATCACGACAAGACCATGATCGCCACCGCCAAACGAGATGCACGGACGAAGACTCCCGCCACCACCGCACGGGATGCACGGACGAGAACCGCCACCGCCAGGTGGGATGTGCGGAAGAAGACCATCGCCACCACCGGTCAGGATGCGTGACCACAACGAGCCGCCAGAGGACGCTTGCTCATAAGACAAACGAAGGGAAGACGCAGCCGCCGCCACCAAGCGAGGCCACCCAAGACACCACCTCCGCTAAAGTCGAGCCTGCCGAAGCCTTGAAGACAATGCCTTCAACAAGGGAACGACGCCAGGCACGCCGCCATTGCCTGATCAGAAGAATCGGGTTTGCACCCAAAGGCTTCATCTGGAAGGGGGACGCACACGACGATGCCTCCAGCGAGGGGAGCGGCACAAAAAACAGTGTCACCATCGCCGACCCAAACGGGCAAGGTTTTCAAAAACAATCTATCTTTTAGTAGAAAGCTGCTATTATATTATTGGCCCCTAGAATTTGACTGAACTCTCCTGCAAACTGACAATTGAAGCATTTTTATCACCATTTCCACCAGTAGTAAGGTGAGACCAAGGATTTTAGTAGATTCACTAACACCAAAGTATGCTTTACCTGTAGCAAGGTGATCCAACCACTTAAATTGATTCTTTTCTAAGAACCTAAAAAATAAAATAGATCTAAATAACTATGTAATAAGAACATCTGTTGGCGTGCATTAAAAAATAATAACTTAAAAGAAACAATTTCATATTTCTGTTGGCCATATCATTATAACAAGGCACTTGTTTTCCGAATGTCAACTTCACGCTAGACTTACATATTGATATCAATACAATGATATCATTATATATGAGCCTTTTGTGAAAGGGGACCTATGACAGACATAATATAGCAATAATAACTTAAGGAAACAATTGCATATATCTGTTGGTCATATTATAAATATAAACTGGCACTTGTTTTCAAAGTGTCCTCTTCATGCTATCATGTTCTAATAGAAAGGACTTCTGGATTGAGATCAGTACATTGATATCAGTATACATTGGCCTTTTGTGAAAAGGGATCCACAACAGACATAAATCAGTATAAAGTAAAATGTCACAATGTCACCTTGACATGTAAATCTTGAAAAATGAAATGGCTTTCAATCTATATTTTTTTACATGGTAATACAGGTGCTGCTTCCTGTTATTTTTTACATTGATAATTTTTTGACTACTACTAAATCTTCTTGCCCTCGAATTTGGCACTGACTGTGTTTTAGATAACGGCACAATCACAATTTGGCGCTGTTATTTGTGCAGGCCAACATGTTGGCTTTACATAAACCCAAAATTAATTTTCATGGATCTAATGCATGTAGCCTTGATGTATTATTAGCCTAACGCATGATGCAAATCCAGTGGGAAAGCAAGAAAAAGATAGCAGTGGGCTAATAATGCAAGAGTGTAGGTCCTAACTACCAAAATCGCTTCTACAAATTCATCACTTTAGAACCGCAAAACAACAAATAGACAATCACGGATGGTTAGAAAACTTTTATTTCTTCCATAGAAATTTTGTTTCTTCTTGATTCCCAGTCGAACAATCAAAGTAGTCTCAAACTTTCCCAACCAATCATTTTTTAATCTCTTACGACAATCCAACACAATAATATACAAACAAAAGATCTAAGAACAAACCGTGACTAAGAGTATCTCCACTAGAAATTCTAAATACAAACAACACTATTCACCGCACATTTTATCTATTTCTCTAAAATTTTTACGCACTTAACACCACACCCTGAAAGATCCATCCCTCTATCAAACACTATTTCCACACATTTTATTTTACTGATGCTCAGTAGTCAGCATTCACCGCTGCTGTACGCCTCCGCTCGTGAGCTCATCACAGCCTTTGCACCCCGCGCCCGCAAGTTCCGCCACTATCGCCCGCGGCGCGGCGCCGTTGGGACACCCCATTTGCGTTCACTCCCTTTTGCGTTCACTCCCTCGTCACGCAGCGTGCGCCAATTCCGATTCGCTTCGCTTTCGCCGAACAAGTCGTTTAGGCAGGCCAGGCCGCGCGACAAGACGAAAATACAGAAATAGATATATTAACCAGGTGGACGCGAAGCGACGCGACGCGCGCAGTAAACCGCTTCTTTGCCTGTCTCCCTGCCCAGCCTGCCCTGCCCTTGCGCCCTTGCCTCGTCGTCTTCGTTTGGACCCGCCTCGGCAGCTCCGCGGGCCAGCCCACTCCCTACTCCCCAGCCCCCTCCCCTCCCCACCCCACGTCTCCCCTCCCGCGCGCCGTTCCTGCCTGCGCCGCCTTCTCCGTCGCGGGCCGCGACGCACTCCGCGCCTGAAGCTCCTCGCCGGTCTCGCCGCCCCGCGCCGGCGAGATGGAGCTGAAGCCCGGCATGTCGGCCCTCGTCACCGGAGGCGCCTCCGGCATCGGTAAGGGACGCCCCCTCTCGTCTCTCCTCTAGTCTCCACGTGTCCGATTCACGAAGAAATGTTTCCTCCTGATTGTCTTCGTGGGTAAGGCGCTATCTGCACTGATGGAGCGATGTTTAATTCATTAGTTCATTAATTGTGCGTTGACTTGTGGGTTAATTTGCTTCTTTTGCTTGGGATCTGTTGACGAGAGCTTGATGCGGGGGCTCGGGAGGAGTGGGCTAATTATGCGGGGTAGTACTTGGGTTGGTGACGATGGGTTCCTGCCTGGAAAGCGTTGTATAATGGTTATTGGTTAGTACAATGGTTGTGCAATTGAGGGAGTGTGGGGGACATGCAATTGTACATCATATATGAGTTTATATGGATTAATGACTTTGCAACTTGTGTTGGCAATAACAAGAGCAACACCGACAGCACTAACTTGTTATGATTGTTGCGCCCGTGCTAAGAAAGAGCTTAAGAGTCTTGTTATTATATAGAGCAAAGTAGCATGCGATTTTTTTATTTTTGGGTATTGTTGTGAGTATTGCGGCGTTGCTACAACTGATAAGTCTCAAGCGGTGATGATGCAACTGCAAGTAGATGAGTTGCTGCAGTTTTATTAAGTAAATGTTCTTTCAAGGACGAGTTAATTCCTTGAGTTTCGCCACCATGCAACATCATGGTATATTGGGAACAATAATAAGAAAGGGAGGCACTGGTTGCCAGGCGCCTGCGTTGGGCTTATCGCACAGGCGCTCCGCTCCGCCCCCGTCCTCGTCGATCCCCTTTCTCTCTCCCTCTGCTCCACGCCTCCTCCTCCTCCGCCGCCGCCGTCTCCAGCCACCGCCCTGGCCGGCCGGCGGCCCCGCCGGCCGCTCCGCCTCCTGTCCACCCACCGCCGGCCAGCGCCGCCCACCCTAACCACGATGGCCGCGACGTCCAGAACCACCCGCCGTCGCCGGCCCGACCGCCATCTCTCCCCACCCCCGGCTCCGGCGGCGCCACCGCCGCCTCTGACGCAGCCCTCACAACCCCAGCCAACGCCGGGTCTCCACTTCCCCCCACCCTTAATCTATAGCCGGGGAGCACAAAAACCGCCCACCCACCAAACCCTAATCCTAAACTGGGCAGCGCCGGCGGCCGGAGGCGACGACAACGGCGGCGGAGCTGGAGAAGGCTACGCCCGTGCGATTTCGTCCCTCGCATGCGCCTGCGAAATAGCGTTTCCAGATAAGAAAAGGACAGGCCTGCATTGTTGTGGAGCTCAATTCCATTTTATTTTGTTCCTTCAAACTAAGTATGTGATATGGACTGTAGTGACTAGCATATGATGAGGATTGCTTGCAATGGCTCCTGGATATTCTATTCAATTTCTCCTCTCCTTAGATTTTATTTATTTGGCAGTATTGCTTCTTTTAGTATATCCCTTTTAATGCATTGATTGACATTCCTTTTCTTTTTTTAAAGGGAAAGCACTTTGCATTGCTCTTGCACAGAAGGGTCTATTTGTGACTGTTGTTGATTTCTCTGAAGAAAATGGAAGAGAAGCTGCTTTGTCGGTTCAAAAGGAAAATGCGAAGTTTCATGGAGATCTTAGAGTTCCATCTGCCATATTCATTAAGTGTGATGTTACTAATGCAGGTAAATCTTTTTAGGGGAAGCAAGTAAAGACAATTAATTTGCTTGAGTACCTAAATTTTCAAACCACACTTATAGCAGTTTGTTTATGCTAGAAATCAGGAAACAACAATGGGCATCACATTACATCTCGGTAATTGAACATTACTTGTTTTAAGACTGGCCTTTTGCTTTCGAGGAGCATCAGAATGCTTTTAACAGAGCTTTATTCATAATTTTTTTTCACCAGTGCATCATAATCCTTATTCTAAAGATCTCTTTGGTCTTGAAATCTGGAGTCAGGATGTTTTCTTTTTGTACCTGGGCTTTGCTGTACTAGTTTCATATATTTGTCATTGATTATGCATATGATTTGTAGTATGGTTTCAACTATTAACTGAAAGCACAGTTTAGCTTGCGCTTCAGGTTTGCCATGACCTTAGCCTCAAAGTTACACTTATTTAATATGTAGATGAACTGGCTGCTGCTTTTGGGAAACATGTACAAACATATGGTGGACTAGATATCTGCATCAATTGTGCTGGAGTTGCCAACAGAACGCTAGTTTATGATGACAGGTCTGATGGAACTAGAACATGGAGGCATGCTGTAAATGTGAACCTTATTGCTGTTATTGATGGTACTCGCATTGCTGTAAGTCTGTCATTAATTGTTGGACTTTAATTGTCAAGTTGATTGGTTCCTTAGCTCAAACTATTAACTCGTAGTAACAGAGTGCTTGTACTGCATGCCCTTTGCTATTATCAGGCATATGAAAATTTGATTAGGAAATGTGTGTTTTCAAAGTCCCCACAGATGCATTTTTTTAGAATGATGTTATAGGATTTCCTTTTCTTTGTCTGCATTATCATTATTGTAGGAAGCCAGGTAGGATAGCATTTTGGATCAATAACAATGGATGAGCCAGTTCTTGCACTTATGGGAATTTGAATTCTTCATTTGTATGCAAATTCAGAAGATAATATCAATTGTCAGATAGGTTGTTTTTGTCTATTTTATGTAAATGTCATGTGTACGTCACTTACTGTTGGATCTATTTACCAGAGTCAAATATTGCGATCCCAAAAGAAGCCTGGTGTTATAATAAATATTGGTTCAGCTGCGGGTCTTTATCCTATGTTCGCTGACCCCATATATAGTGGGACAAAAGGTGCATATATACTGTTATTCTTTTTCTTGATTTTACGCAGGATGGGAGTGCAATATATGTTCAATGTTGATCTGTGGAGTATAATATGCATACTAATTATCTGCCTACATGATTCAAAATACTTTGCAATCACAACCTGTACATTACTGAAATACTAAATACTACAGACAACTATTATTCCAATCTCAACTCTATAACACTTCTATGTGTTGCATCATGTATGTAATATTTGAAGCATGTGCACACATGTTATCTTAAAATCATTTTTGTCAGCTGGCGTGGTTATGTTTACAAGATCACTTGCTCCATTGAAACGCCATGGTGTCCGTGTCAATGCGCTCTGCCCTGAGGTATTAAGAAATTGTATTTCTCTAGGCAAATATTTATTTTCTATCATGTGCGGCCTTCCATCCGTTGTGGTAGTTAAGCCAGCATACAACTGCATGTATACTTGATAGCTTTTGTATTCTGTCAATATATTAACTTGGCAATGCTACAATAAAGCGCAACATATTCTCCAGTACATACATTTTAATTCTGGTTGTCACGACGAGGGCAGATAACTTTTAGGGTCACCCATGCACATGTAAAATGTTTCCATCTGAGAAAATTTGTGGACAACTGGACATCAGTCAAGAGTTGATACCTGAAATTTGTAGCAGTTTGCAGACCTCAAAGTATTACTTAGACCCCCCATGTCTCCAACACAATCACTTCAAATATATCCCAGATATTGTAGCCTATCGTTTTATCTCATGATTAATGTGTGGAAGGGACAAGGGCAATGGCAATATTTCATTAGTGCTATTCATTTTTACCTATGTAATAAACTGATGTATGCGGTTTGTTATACCGATGAATCCAGTTTGTTCAAACTAATATGGCTGAACAAGTAAGTCACAAGATAGTAGATGCAACCGGTGGATATATAAAGATGGAGGCTGTTGTTAGTGGTAAATTATTTCTCACCTTTTATAGACGTAATTAAGCATGTCATTCATTTTCAACTATTTTACCATAATTTTGGTCACAATTACTACATGTTACTTTTGGTTCTTTGATGAACTTTTGTAATGTTTATTTGAGATGTGATAACTCTACCTATGTTGTTTCAACATAGGTGGACTTCGTGTATGTTGTTCAACATAGCCGGTCCCAAGACCGGGTAAAGGAGGAGGGTTGTGACAGGCTTGGAGAGCCAATGTAAAACTCCGGCCACTCTCATGGAAATGAAACTCAAAAGAAAATCATTGAGGTGTAACCCTCTTAATGACGCGCCATATATGAACATGGGTGTGGTGATAAATGAGCAAGGGCCGGGCCGACATCCCCTTGGTATCGGTTGTATCTTGATTCAGATACGGTGATAAGTGAGCAAGATTCCGGTCATCGTGTTCTTAGTGACACGCTACACCTATGCCTGGGTGTAGTGAAAAATGGGCAAAGAGTAAGAAAGTTAGCCAAGCTAAGTAGGATTCGCTTAGGTCGTTGGAACGTAGGGTCCTTGATAGGTAAGCTATGAGAGTTAGTTGATGTGGTGATTAGGAGACGTGTGAATATTCTATGTGTCCAAGAGGCTAAATGGAAGGGACAGAAGGCGAAAGAGATAGAGAATACTGGCTTCAAGCTTTGGTGCACGCGACGTAGTGGCAAATAGAAATGGAGTTGACATCTTGATTGATAAGAGCCTGAAGGACGGAGTGGACTTCAGGAGGCAAGGGGACAGGATTATCCTAGTCAAGCTAGTTATTGGTGATTTGGCTTTGAACCTCATTAGTGCTTATGCCCCTCAAATAGGGTATAATGTGAACACAAATAGACAATTCTAGGAAGATTTGGATGACATGGTTCGAAGTGTGCTGACCGGAGAGAAGCTTGTCATAGGAAACCTCAATGGCCATGCAGGTACAACTAATTTGGGGTTTGAAGAGGTGCATGGGGCCTTTGGGTTTGGTGGTAGAAATCATATTTAACCATATTTTTCACTGAAACAAGATTGTATGGCTAACCAAACTATTTAACCATATTCTTCGCCCAAACAAGATGCTAGAGGAGTGGAGGCGAAGTATATTAGTACCAATCTTCAAGAATAAGGGGGATATTCAGAGTTGTACCAACTATCATGGAATTAGCCATACAATGAAGCTATGGGGGAGGGTTATTGAACATCGTTTACGAAGGACGACAAGTGTTACTGAAAACTAGTTTGGCTTTATGCCTGAAGGTCAACCACCGAAGCGATCTTCTTGATAAGACAACTGATTGAGAAGTATAGGGAGTAGAAGAAGGATTTACACATGATTTTCATTGATCTGGAGAAGGCTTATGACAAGATACCAAGGAATGTCATGTGGTGGGTGTTGGAGAAATACAAAGTCCCAACAAAGTATATGATCCTTATTAAGGATATGTACAACATTGTTATGACAAGTGTATGGATATAAGTGACAGTGACTTCCCTATCAATATAAGACTACATCAAGGGTGCCTTGAGCTCTTTTTATTTAATTTGGTGATGGATGAGGTTACCAGGTGTTAGAGAATTGAAAATGAGCTGCTCAATTGAATTGGGCCCAAAGTGGGCTGTAAAATACATGTACAGGAGAGAAGGCAAATATGCAAAGAGGTCCATATAGACCTATACAACAGCAAAGAGATCCTATACAATAGCTATTCTAACACCCCCTCAAACTCATGGTGGATCAACAACATTTAGTTTGGAAATGTGTACACATGCCGCGCTCTAGTGTGTGCCTTGGTGAATAAGTTAGCTAGCTTAAGAGCCGAAGGCACATACTGAAGTGTAATCACTTGATTTTGCACGTGAGAGAACATAGTGAGCTGCAACACCAATGTGCTTGGTGAGCTCATGCTTCACAGGATCACGGGCAATGTTGATGGCGCTAGTGTTGTCGGAGCACACCACTGTCGGAGCGGTGACAGCAGGAACTCCAAGATCACCAAGAAGCCAATGAAGCCAAATGGTTTTGGCCACAGCCAAATGGTTCTGGAACAAGACACTGCATCCAAGACACTGCATCCTGTCGCTTGGTCTTCCAAGTGATCAACGAGGAGCCGAGGAAGACGCAATAGGCCGAGATGGACTTGCGATCAAATCGCTAGCCCTATAGCATCCGAGTAAGCCTGCAACTAAAGAGAGCTGGAGCTGGAGAAGAGCAGGCGACGATCGGCCGTACCACACATGTAGCGAAGGACCCGAAGAGGATACCCATAGTGCACACTCGTAGGAGACACCATAAACTGACTGAGGATATGAACAATATGCGAAATATCTGGACGAGTGATGCCCAAGTACACAAGGCTCCATACTAGGTGATGATAGCGAGTGGGATCCTCAAGAGAAACTCCATCAGTAGGCCGTAGCTGAAGGTAGAGCTCCATAGGTGTGTCAACTGTGTGTTCATCTGTGAGACAAGCATGATCAAGAAGCTCCTGGATGTACTTGCGCCGAGAAAGGTAATAGCCCTCTGGTGTATGATCAACATCAATACCTAGGAAATAACGAATAGGACCCATATTAGACATCTGAAACTACTCGCTGAAGCGAGCCTTGACAAAAGTATGTACTCAGTATCATCACCAGAGATGAGCATGTCATCAACATATTGGAGAAGCAAGGTGCGACCTCAAGCAGAAGTGTGAACAAAGAGAGTTGGGTCGTGAGTACTGGGAACAAAACCAGCAACAGTAAGAACACACGCAAGACGCTCAAACCACGCCCGAGGAGCCTGCTTGAGGCCATAGAGAACGTCTCAGAAGAAGCACGAAGCCCTGAGGAACATTGTACCCGAGGGGAGGATACATGTAAACCTCCTCACAAAGATCATCGTGAAGAAAGGCGTTTTTCACATCAAGCTGAGATAGTCCAGTGGCGAACCGCAATCACGGCTATGAGAGATGAGAGAGAACAATGGTCCGATGAGCAACAGTGGCAAAGGTCTCACCATAGTCACGACCGTACTCCTGCTGGAAACCACGAGTTACAAGGCAAGCCTTGTAGCGCTCAAGAGAACCATCAGAGCGAGTTTTAACCTTGAAAACGCACTTGTAGGTGATGGGCTGAGCAGCAGGACCAGGAGCCAAAGGTAGCGTTGGAGGGAGAGCGGTGCCAGTGATACGCCCCTAGAGCCCTTGGCCATTGAGGCAGTTGCAAAGAAGAGTAGACCAGCCGTGAAAGTTTGACCCGTCAAACTGAATGTTTGGGAGTTGAGCCGGGCCCAAGTAGCGAGACGAGGACGCCATGACGCTGTTTCTAGATACCAAGGCGAGGAGGCGTTGGTCATCGGAGGATCACTAGAGGAAACAGTGAGTCCAGCCATGGGCAGAGACGATGGAAAGGGATAGCAGCTGTGAGCCCCTCCGAGACGGCATCGGCCTAGAGGTCACCGGCTCCGAGTAGAGGTGGTGGCTGCGGGAGGAGACGACGGTGCCGGCGGTTGGGTGGGATGGCGGCAGGGGACGGCCTCCCCCGAGGCAGAGGCGGCGGCGGCTGGAGACGACGCTACGGTGGCGGCTGGAGGGGAGGTGGGAAACTCTAACCCTAATTGGCTCTGATACAATGTTAGAGAATTGAGAATGAGCTGCTTAATTGAATTGGGCCCAAAATAGGTTGTAAAATTCATGTATAGGAGAGAGAAGGAAAATATGTAAAGAGATCCCTATAGACCTATACAATAGCAAAAAGGTCCTATATAATAGCTATTCTAACACCAGGGACATACAAGGAGACATCCCTTAATGTATGTTCTTTGCTGATGATGTGGTGCTAGTTTTGAGAGTAGGAGTGGGGTAAATAAGAAATTGCAGTTGTGGAAACACACTCTAAAATCTAAGGGCTTTAGACTTAGTAGGACGAAAATCAAATAGATGAGGTGCGACTTTGGTTTTGCTAGGCAGGAAGGAGGGAGATATTACCCTCGAAGGACAAGTGATAGCCAACAAGGATACCTTTTGCTATTTGGGGTTGATACTGTAGAGAAATGGTGATATTGATGAAGACGTTAGTTATAGAATCAAAGTGGGTGAGTGAAATGGCGATTGGCATCTAGAATCTATTGCGATAAGAAAGTGCCACAAAAGCTAAAAGGTAAGTTATATAGGGCGCCGTTTAGGCTGGCGATGTTGTATGGTGCAAAATGTTGGCCTACCAAAAGACGTAATATCTAGTAAAGTGTATCAGAGATGCGTATGTTACAATGGATTTATGGCCATATGAGGATGGACCGAGTTTGTAATGAAGTTATACATGATAGGGTCGGTATGGCACCAATTGAAGAGAAACTTGTCCAATGTCAGTTGAGATGGCCTCCAATGAAGGCCTCCAAAGCACCGGTGCATAGGGCTATCCTTAGGCTCAATGATAATGTAAGGAGAGGTAGGGGCCGACCTAACCAGACGTGGAAGGAGACAATTAGGAGAGATTTGAAAGCTTGGGACATACCTAGAGACTTAGCCATAGATTGGGGCGCATGGAAATTAGCAATCCATGTGCTTGAAACATGATCCAGCTTTTCACCCTCTTTGGCTTTTTTATATATAGAAAAAAGTTGGTGACTTCTATTAGGTTTCATTTCTAGCCTACCCCAACTTGTTTGGGATCTAAAAGCTTTGTTGTTGCTGCTGTTGTTTATTTAAGATGGGATGTTAATTTTTTTATGTGTGCGCATTTTTGTATTTAAAGGACTAATGGTTCAAAAACCGATGGCAGGCTCCGAACCGTGACCTGCATGAAGCCGGTTAACCGCGGTTAACTGGCGGCTTGTTGCGGACTTGCAGTTTAGTGGCCAAATGGATTTTTGAAATTTACCAAATTTTGGACGGTTTGCCGGCGATTTCTTGTGGTTAGCCGTGGTTTCAGGCGGTTAGCCACAGTTTTTGACGTTTTGTATTTTTCAACACAAAAACACATGGAATGATGATAAAATTTTTGAATTGTTAAATTCTGTTTAAGCCAAAGTACTTAGAATAATTAAATAGTATTTATACAAATTTTATACATGTTTCATTTCAAATGTTATTTGCATGAATTTCAGACGGTTAGCCTCCGCGGTTTTCCTAGCCATCCGCCCACGGAGCACGGTTAACCGGCGGTTAACCGCCGTGAACCGCCGGTTTTGTAAACTCAGACCACCACCACAAGGCTCTTTTAGTTAGTAGAGAAAAGTGTAGAGCTCTTGAGCTCAGGGTGCTAGGCGACACCTGTCCAAGTTTGGGTATTTGCTTTGATAACTAGGGAGCTGTTGACAGATATCTCTTGCATGTATAGTGTTTTTTTCTCTTTTAGTGTTATCTGCAAAGACCCCTTTTGTTTGGATTAGGTGCATTTAAACTTATAGAAGATGAGAGCAAGGCTGGTGCTTGCCTTTGGATAACTAAACGAAGAGGGATGGAATACTGGCCAACACTGGAGGAACAAAGGAAGTATCTGTTGAATCCCACCAAGTCGAAAAGGACATTGACAAATAATATATTTCCTAGTATCCAAATACCTGAATTCTTTGAGAAGATGTAAGTAGTCCTGCTATGTTATATTTATATATACTTATGTGATAGATTATTTATTATGTACCAGCTCTTCCCAGTACTTTATTAGGTTTTCTTATTTGAAACCTTCCCTAAAATGGCTCAGGTTACTGGCTCAATCCCTAAAGCAGAAAATGAACAACTTTTGGGGTGCATGTTCTCATAGTATTGCAGCATTTGCTAACAGAAATTTTTGCCTAATCTATAACCCAGCTGACTAGCTGATGTATTTACTATCCCTCTTTAGAAAAGTCTTTTAACCATTGCATTCTACATCTAAGAAAGGGAAAGAACTTTCCAATCCCTTTTGTGCCATTGCATTGCCACTCTAACCTTATGCCATCTCATTTCCGGCTTCAGACCTTCCATGCCATTGTTGACCGGCCAAGTTGTGATGGACGGGCATGAAGAACCTTTTTAGCACGCTAGTAAAAAGGATGGATTCCTCGAAAATTGAAGAAATTTGTAAAAATACGACAATTCTATGGGAAAGTGTACTTAAATGTGCAAGTGAAATGAAAAAACTGATCTGTAAGTTTTATTTTAAAATTAATGGTACCATGTCTCATAGAAACAAGGGCAACAATATACCAGAAAATATAGAGAACTATAAAATTTTAACAGTAAGTTATAAATGATTTTACATAAATTTAGAATTTTTAGTCCCTCAATTTGGATTTTAAATGTAGAAGATATGATGTTTCAAAGTTTTAAATGTAAAAAAAATGTGTTAGAAGTTGGGCATTAAAGGGCTGTGTTTTTAACGGTGGAACCTAATGGAGCTAACGACGATGGCATACAAGACTACAAGCCAGAAATGAGATGGCGTGTAAGGTTAAGAGTGGCAATGTGATGGCACAGAAGGGACTGACAAGGCACAAGGTGGCATAGAAGGATTTATCCTTTTTAAGAAAACAAGATCTTCCTATTTTCATGCAAGGAAAAATTGTCTAAGCTATTCCAATATCCATTCTGTTGTATATATATTTTGTATTCTAGGGTGCTCCTGACATTTACTGCAGAACGCCTTACCAAATATTGAGCTTTTACTCTACCATTACTTCCTTTTGTTATATTGGAGGGTCCAAACTTTCTTGAAAGATTAGCTTAAAGTGGAAAATACCTTCATTTTTGGTCTTAAAACAGTCTCTCCAGGCTTGCAGTAATGAGATATTGTAACGAAAATAATACTCTTATGCGCAATAATGAATAACTGTGAAAATAACATTCTGATCAGGCTATGGATTTCCATGATATGGTGTTTCTTATAGATGATATGAATGCTACTTTCTAAAATTTATGTTACAAGTCTGCTATAATAGCTCTATAAAATATGGTGGGGAGGTAGGATGGAAAAAATGTCTAAAAGTTATTATTGTATTTTTTTTATTATTGACTATCTCTTGATGATGATTTTGTAGAGTTGTTCACACACTCAGCCATAATTTCCGCAATGCTACAAGACTGGATCGCGTACGCTTGAGATTGCCCATTGAACCACACAGTGCTTTAGTTAAAATAATATATGCTGGTGTAAATGCTAGTGATGTAAGTTCTTGTATATGTATTTCCAATTTCCATTCTTTGATTTCCTATTGATTAACCTTTCAGAAATTTTAATCTATTTTGCAGGTAAACTTTAGCTCTGGACGTTATTTCAGTGGTAGCGCTAAAGAAACTGCTGCCCGCCTTCCATTTGATGCTGGTTTTGAGGTGATCATGTCCTTACTATAGCATCCTTATTCCTCAATGTTGGATAGTGGATTATAAGTTGTTCTATTTAACAAAGTACACCATCATTGTGAATTTTTTATATAATAAACTCCGAAGAGTAGTAATGTCACCGATAGATCATGACGAATTGTGGCAAAAAACTAGCTCACAGAGGCAGAGCAATCATTTTTTTTTCCATCAGCTCATCGACATGTTACAAAAAAGGCGAAACCATGTCCATAACTCTGTGAATACATGCATCATTTTTTTTTTTTGCTCTTTTTACGTATAAGAGTTGCTATATAACCATTTCATACTTGATTGAATTGCTACCTCAGAATTTTTTGCTTTTTTTTTTGCCTCATATTCTGCCTAATTTCAACTTGTGAAATTAGACTATAATGGTATTCACATTTTATTATGTTTTTCGGTCAGACAATTGGACTACCTTTTTATCATGAGAATTTTAATATATGCAGGCTGTGGGAATTGTTGCTTCTGTTGGAGATTCAGTTAACCATATCAAAGTTGGCACTCCTGTGGCCCTTATGACTTTTGGGAGCTATGCTGAATTTTCGCTGGTACTGCATTGTGTCTTTTAACTACACAGCAACTTACTGACTAATGTGTGTCATCGTTCGAATGATAGCATCCTCAGCGTTTTGCGTTTTGAATATCATTACCTCTGTCTGTCAGTTACAATTTTTGTGTTTACATCTTTCTTATGAAAGGTTCCAGCCAAGCATCTCCTTCCGGTGCCAAGACCAGACCCAGAGGTTGTGGCTATGTTAACATCAGGATTGACTGCTTCAATTTCTCTTGAAAAGGTTATCTTTATATGCACTGCTTTACTTTGCTTAAATATGCACTGCTTTTATTTGCCTTGTAATATACCATGTTTAGTCAGCTGAATTTCATTGTTGGAATATAACTTCCTTCCTCATCTGATCTGTGTTTATTTCTGCTGCCTTCAGGCTGGCCAAATGGCATCTGGGCAAGTTGTTTTAGTTACAGCAGCTGCTGGTGGAACAGGACAATTTGCTGTTCAGGTCAGCTGGAGCTTCTTGAAATTATTTGGAATGTGCACAAGATAACTAAGTTTGTACATTTATAGGTTGTCTTTCATAGTTAGCTACCATTTGAGCCCATGTTGTGGCTCCTTATTTGTATTTATTGCCACATTGAATATGATATTTCTAGGACATGAGTAAGGTTATTGTTATATTGTTAGTTTTTAAGCAACTTTTATTTATTTTTAACCCTGAACCATACCCCTATGTTCTGAATATTTTTGTTATCACCTTGCTAGCTCGCAAAACTAGCCGGCAACAAGGTTGTTGCCACATGTGGTGGTGAAAGTAAAGCCGCGCTTCTGGCTTCCTTAGGAGTTGATCGAGTTATCAACTACCACAATGAAAAGATCAAAGATGTATGCTTTCTTCCAGCTTTACTTCTCATACTTCTTCTGCTTACACTAGTTTGTGTATAATGTGTTTGAGCTTGATAGCATCTCCTTACTAAGTTTATATGCTGGCACAAATGTGCCAAATATATTGTATAGTCCGTTATATCTTTATTTTCTTTGGCTGCGTTTACTTGGTGGGTAGAATCTCCCAACTAATGCAATCCTTTGCACTCGTATAACCTTTCACGTGCCATGGTGCATAATGTTTGTTGGGAATGCTTAAATCACATAGAAATACTTAATATTAGTGGTTCTGACACTATCATTTGGACTTTCAAGGTACTTTAATTTACTTATTGACTCTTGAACTCCATATAATGATTTTTGTGATCAATGACTGTTTGAGCTTATTTATTCCAGGTTCTGAAAAAGGAGTTTCCAAAAGGTGTAGATGTTGTATATGAATCTGTCGGTGGGGAAATGTTTGACTTGTGCTTGAATGCACTAGCAGTCCATGGACGACTTGTTGTAATCGGTATGATCTCTCAGGTATGTTAACAGCTTGTAGAACTTATTTTCTTGAATTATCATGCACTGTGAATGGAAAAAATTAATGACCACAGGGCACAGGTTCATGAACACGTAATCTGTTTTTTTTTTTAAAAAAAAACATGATAAGACCCCCTAGCATCGCTGACAAGTTACGTGCCACTCAAAACACACACACAAACCCACACACCACCCACCCACATAGTTATAGATGTGGAGTGTACACAGGAAAGATCATTGATCTATTATGGTTCTATAATGATGACACCTATTTGAATTTGTGCTGGCTATCATCCTTCCTTTCTTTTAGTCATTTCTAATGAGATGCCATTGCTTACGCTAAAATTAGTACCGACCGTTAATCCTTGATGTTTTCAGTATCAAGGGGACGAAGGATGGAAGCCTAAGAATTACACTGGACTATGTGAGAAAATTCTTGCTAAAAGTCAAACTGTGGTACGTGTTGCAGCAGAACAACTGAACTTCTTAATTGGCATATACTGTATTTTTATGCAAGGACATTTTATAAATTGACCTGGAAACAATGCATCTACAGGCTCAGAATTCAAGCTTTGGAATCATCTTTCTTCTCTCCATCGTAAAATGACAATGATAAAAGAAAATGGATTCCAAAGCTTGGTTCTCATAGCGCCACATCATCAAGTTAATTTCAGCCACTGGATCTGACTAGGAATAAATAGTGGCCATCTATATTTGAAATTCTCTATGCTATATGGTTTGTATGCACCTCAAGAGCTACCGCAGTGATGCATCAGGAATCCAGCTAGTATAGTACTAAAAATGTGATGTTCATTAGCGCATCATATTGATCAATATGGACATTAGTGGAATCTCTATATCTAGATCTAGGACAGGATTACCATTCTTAATAACAGATATCAAACTTTTTATTCGCTATAACCACTTTACTTGCTTAAGTGTTACATGCCATCATGCATTGTTTATGAACTTTATGGGACAGCCTTTGAGCTGTAGATAGATATTTGGTCCAATAGAAACTGTGAACTCTTTCCTATACAATTTCAGGCTGGATTTTTCCTGGTTCAGTATGCTCATATGTGGCAAGATCATCTTGACAAACTCTTTGAGCTATATGTCTCTGGAAAGCTAAAGGTATTCATAATGAGCATTTGCTGTCTGGTACTTTTGAGTGATGATAGTATAGAAAAAACGGCACTATCAAACAGTTATGCCCATCAAACCTTTATTTGGTTAACAAAGCAGAATCTTCACCAAGCGATGCAGAGTGTTAAACCATCTTTTATTCTTACTCATTCTTGCTACTGTTCATGTTATCCTCACATAAAAAAAGCATTGCTCCATAATATTGTTTGACAATGGGAAAGACACGGAGCTCCCATCTGCTGTTTTACTCTTTAGTAGAAACTGACTCTTTCCGAATGAATTCATATTTGTGATTAGGCACTAGTCCCATCGTCGGTGGTTCTCTAACATGCAATTTATTGTGAACTAAGCAGTATTTCACTTCAATACGCACTTGTAAACACTAGTGTGATCATATCACAATGAACAAACTACGCTTTGTGCGAAACAGTTAGCAAAGAAATACCAAGAATTGTTCCTTGCAACACAAACTTTGTCGTCATTTGTCTTCTACCTTCTATTTGCTACAAACTTCTTCCCATTTCCTTTTTATTTATCCTATTCCTTTTTCATAGTAAATATTTGATACTATTCTATTTTTTCCCCATTATCTGCTATTGAAAACTTCTTGCTATTAGTCTATTAGATTGTCTCAGTATCCGAATGCTATTCTTCTGGCCTCTCCCTACACTGCACTAGCAATGCTTCACAGCTTCATAACATTAATATTAAAAAATATATGCTGCGCCCACTAACTTTTGACACACTACATGCAACAGGTTTCCCTTGACCCCAAGAAATTCTTGGGTGTTGCTTCGGCAGCGGACGCGGTAGAATATCTCCATTCTGGGAAGAGTGTTGGCAAGGTAAGGCCGTCCCTCTAACAACAGACGAGCATATTCGTGTTTATGACTTTATGCACTCTAATGCTGCTTACCAATTCTCACTTTAAACCCTTTTCAGGTCGTTGTCTGCATCGATCCATCATATATTCAGACCCTTGCTAAGCTATAATCCCCTATTAAGATGTATGCGGTGCATCATATTTCATCACCACAAAGTACGAGGCCGAAAACAAAATAGAATCTGACGGATGATTAGGTTATACTTGTAGGTACACTTGCACCCTTGTGATTGTTGCAGAGTTTTATTGCCTGCCGCGTGATAGAGACGAATGGCTATATCCACATTTTCCTAGCGACGAGAAACGGAGTAATTGTATGAGGCTATGAGCTGGTGTGTAGCTGGTGTGTAGCTCAGTTGTCTTATCGGTTCGCAATTAGGCGTGAGTGCATGACTGGTATACCAAGGGCAAACATTAATATGGAATCGAATAAGCTCCTAACCCCAGCGATTAATAAGGTGCTCAATTCAATGGTGTATTATCACTACACGTTCAGTGCAAAATTTGTCGGGAAAATATTCACAAATTTAAAAACTCATCATGGTCCCTTATATCCAATAATATGGACAGTTCAAATGCATTGAGCTGAAACTTCTCTCTTCCACTTATTCACTCGTGCGTAAAACCATAGTGATCGTTTTTCATGTTTCTATGTTTTAGCTGGATAACCGAGATGAGATTTAAAAGCCAAGATCATTCTTTTGTACTTGTGCATTGAAATTTTTTTTGTACCGCATATTTTTCTAAACTTGTCTTTAATAATAGAAATTCCATGTAAAAAACTAGGATATCAGAGGCAACTCCTATGCCCATGTTGCAGAAAGAGAGCAACAAAACTACCACGTGGGTGGTTTTGCCACGTAGGATGTCCACGTGCCTTTTTTTTTCAATCTGTTTGTAGTGGGGGCACCCTCATGTCTCTGTCCTCTCTTCTTCCTCTTCCTCATCTGCCACCGTCTCTACTCTCTATTGGCTCTCACCGATTGTTGACCACCTCCCTCCATTCTCTTCGTCGATGGCGCTAGGGGCCATGGCGTGTCGAGCGAAAGGGCCGCGCAAAGGAAGATCGCGAGGCGCGTGTAGGATGGAGAGTACGCAGGACAACATTGGTCAGAGGGTGGTGTGAGCCGAAATGCAGTGGTGCAACGAGGGTTGGGGAGCGGTGATACGCCCCGAGTTGGAGCGCATCTGATCGGGGAAGTGAGGTGTCTAGGGAGGAGAGGCAGGGGAGAGGGGGAAAGGAAGAAAGTTTAAGAGAATGGCACATGAACCCGCAATTTTTATTTTCATTCATTTATTTATTTTAACTAGAACATGGATAAAGTGTCGAGCTCAAATGACAAAACTAACCTGAGAAACCACACGAAGGGGGTTTTTTCATCGGTTTTAATCTTTCAGGGACGGGAATACTTGGTTTTGTAGTTTGCCGGTTACGTGTGCTCAATCAATACTAGAGGGGCACACTTTTTCCTTTTATTGTTTGTAGGCCGCAAAAAATCCAAACAAATTGAAAGTTTGTAAAAATGGAATTATTTCTGCCCAATAAACATCCATAGAAAGTTTGGATGTTCTCTGAGTCTTTTTGAACATCAAATTTACAAATAGTTTATTTTTTCCTATTTATGACATATTTTTCTATTTTTTATTTTGTTTTCTCTATACCTAAAAAAATTTGAAAAATGAAAAATTCACAAAAAAAAAGTGGCTACACCAAAAGAATCCATACGGGGATTAGTCGATTACCAGTAACCTAATCGTGGTGCATTTGTGCCGAGCCGTCGATGGCCTCGCCGCTGATTGCCGCTTTTTATCTTCGGGTTGTCGACTGTCGAGCCACCGGTTGCTGCCCAGTGCCCTACTGATTTACAATGAAGTGTTGAACACCGAACATTGACTAGTCTAAAGTAAACTACGGCAGTGTGAGACGACAGAAGCTGCACCATGAGGTATTTTTTATTTTTAATAACAATTCAATTTTTCCTAAAAATATGTACAGACTTACACCATTGTACTAGGAATTTTGAATAATAGTTCTTATGGGATGTCCATATTATCATGCATCGTAATCAAAATATTTAACTTTTATATGAGATATTAGTCTTATATTTCTATGTTTTTCATTTTTAAATGTTCGTATGTGCATCAGACCATAATTTCAGTAAATAATTGTTATCAAATTTTGTGAGCATGTGCAATTGTTATTAAATTTTATGAGCATATGTAATTGTTTGTTTTTGTTCTTTCGTGCACCGTAGCTATGCCTAGGTTCCTCTAAAATCCTAGCTCCACCACTGGGCTACGAGCTCAACAAGTCGACAATGTGGCACAGTTTGAAGCACGACGGTTGCGCCGAGGTTTGGAGCGCGGCGGCGTGGCTCGATTTGGAGCGCTTATGACCGGGCAAGGAAGGTGCCCGAGGAGGAGAGGTGGGGTTATTTGTTTTTTAACTAGAATGACACATTATTGGTCACGTTTTTATTTATTTGTTCTTTTGGCACTGGATTTAATTTTTCAAAGGCCAGAATATTTGTTTGTAATTTAGGGTTTATGGGCACACCAGTCAATACTTGAGGGGACGATGTACATGGTTTTCTTTTATTTTTTATAGGTCGCAGAAAATTCAAACAAATTGAAAGTGCGAAAATGAGTAATTTAGGGTTTATGGGCACACCGGTCAATACTTGAGGGGACGATGTACATGGTTTTCTCTTATTTTTTATAGGTCGTAGAAAATCCAAACAAATTGAAAGTGCGAAAATGAACCAGGTTTGCAGAAAGAACGTCTATACAAAGTTTGTATTTTTTTTTGAAATATTTTGAACTTCAAGTTTACTAATATTTTGTTCTTTCCTATGACATTTTTTCTATTTTCTTTTGCTTTCTTTATATCCAAAAAAATTATAAGAAAAGTTCACAAAAGTAGAACAGTGGCTATACCAAAAAGAATCCACGAGAAGTTAGAAAATTTTGATTTGTTCCGTTGAAGGTGAACCGCACGCGTTAGCGTTAGCACGGATTTGTCCATTATGCACAGCACGCTCAGCTCCTAGTACAATATTATGAACGTTACTTATATTAAAAAATTAAAATCAGTACCAACTTTTCGTCTAGGAAAACAGTTAATACCATCTCTTGTCACAAAAAAAAGTCACCATTGATTTTTGAACATGCCTTTAACCATTAAAGACGTGTCAAAAAATCAACGATGACTTCTTTTTACGACCGGTGGGAGCATCTTTTGAACAAATCGTCTAGTAGTATTTGTTTCTGTGCCGCCGCGCGCTCCGAGAAAACAAAAAGGGTTAACCACCGGACAATGCAACACGCAGCGAAGACGGAGCGCCGGAGAAGGCGGTGGAGGGGTCGCCGGCGTGCGCGCTCGGCGAGGAGCAGCGGGACGTGCTCGCCGCTGCGGGTGGCCACCTCGCAGGTACAGCGCGCAACCAATTCGAATCGTCTGGCCGTAGCCGTAGCCGAGCAAATCAAACGGAATAGACACGACGACATAAACGAGAGGAAGACCGCCGCCCCTCCGTGCCCGGCTCCCTCGATGCCGCCGCCCGTCCCCATCTCGGCTTCTCGGCAGCTCCACCGGCCGGCCGGGCGAGCGGCGGCCTACTCTATGACCTTGTCGGCTCCCCCTCGGTCTCGTGCCGCTCTGCGTCTCTCTCGCCTCCTCCATTGCAACGCCTAGCTAGAAACACGTCGGCCTCTCCGCCGCACCGGAGAGATGGAGCTGAAGCCCGGCATGTCGGCCCTCGTCACCGGCGGAGGTTCCGGCATCGGTAAGGAACAATTCTTCTCTCTCCGCGCATGCGATTCTGTCGCGTTTAGTTAAGTTTAGTTGGTTTAGACCCTAGCTGGTTGCCGCCTGGTCCTTGGTCATAAAAAGAAGCCGCCGTTGACTTTTGGACACGCTTTTGACCATTCGTCTTATTCAAAAATTTAGTTCAAATATGTAAAAATATGTCATACTTAAAATACATTTAATATTAAAACAAATCATAACAAAATAAACTATATTTATATAACTTTTTTGAATAACACGAATGATCAAAGACATGTCCAAAAGTCAACGGCGACTTCTTTTTGTGACCGGAGGGAGTGCTATTTTGAGCATTGGCATGTGCATCAGTGCAAGGTAAAAAGCAAAGGGGGCGATTGCTAATTTGCTATGAGTTGGGACTTGGGACCTGGGAGATGTTTGACTGAGTTAGACTTGTGGGCTGATTTGGTTTATATTGTTTTAACTCTGTTGATGAGGGCTGGACATCAGAACTAAGTGAAATCGGTCTAATATGAATGGCAGAGCTAGTTATGATGGATAATGGTTGCAACAATTATTATGCAAATGAGTAAGGGTGAAGGACTTCTAATTCCACTGTTTATGGTTCAATAGTTGGGGGTATGTTGAATGCAGTTTTGTTGGCCAACAAAGCGCTTAAGAGTCTTGTTATAAGGCGAATACAAAATTTTTTTTATCAGTTCAAAGGATGGTGAGCATTCCCACCAGCAACGGTCAAAACACACATTCCAATAGTTGTATTTTGTTTTTGTTACCTGGCAGTGATACTGTATCAAAATGATCTATCAACCATCATAGGGTTTCCAACCTATGTTTAGCATCTAACTATCGCGAGGTAAGATTTACTAGCCAAAAAGAAACCAAGCCTTCAGGTGATCTAATAGTAGGTCTATGGAATTAAACAAACCACAGTTTTCTGCTTGGTTTTGTACTGCACAATACAAAACCAAGTCACGAATTCTATCTGTAACAATAATTAGGCTCAAACAACTGTGATCCCTCTGTAATATATAAGCCTCAAAAGTCCCGATTTTAATTGAGGGCAAGTGACTTACTAGATACCTTTCATTGCACATTATGACAGTTCTTTTTATATATATATTTTTTAAGGGAAAGCACTTTGCATTGCTCTTGCACAGAAGGGTCTATTTGTGACCATTATCGACTTCTCTGAAGAGAATGGAAGAGAAGTTTTTTCAATAATTCAAAAGGAAAGCAAACAGTTTCATGGAGATACTAAAGTTCCATCTGCCTTATTCATTAAATGTGATGTTACTGATGCAGGTAAGTGCTTTTAACAGGAAGCATGCAACAACAATTAATTTACTTTCCTAATTTTTTGAACCATGTTATAGTTTGTTTGTTATATTCTAAAAAATTGAAATAACAATGAACTTACATCACAATTCAAGTAATGGCATTTGACTGGTGAAGTGGGATCATCTTCTGATAGCCAACTGTAATTCTATCCGTACAATAAATTTATTCATTCTTGGCAAAGTGTGGTTCAAGAACATAGCATTACAACATACTATCGTCATATATTTTTGGCATAAAATCTAATCTTTTGATCTCTAAGCACTAGCTGAAAATCATCAACTGTGAAATGAAGTTAGGAAAGAATCCCTCCCGTGTATCAGAAACATATTCAGTATCTTGCATTTTTAAGATCTTGATTAATTGATATAGAATTGCTTTCTTATGCTTTCAAGAAGAATCAAAGCGCTTTTAACAGGGATTTATTCATTTGTGGTGTCAGAGCATCAGATTTGATTTTCTAAACTCCTTGTTTTTGGAACTCTTAAGGCATTTTATTGTTGTAGCGTTGTAGCTGTATTCTTGTTTTTTCATTGGACATTGGATTACTTGCATTATGGTTGAGCCAAACTGAAATTTCTCTTGCATTTCATGTTCACCATGATCTTGAAAGTTACATTAATTTGAAGTGTAGATGCTCTTGCTGCTGCTTTTGGGAAACATGTAAACACATATGGTGGACTAGATGTGTGCATCAATTGTGCTGGCTTTGTCAACAAATCACTAGTTTTTGATGATAGATCTGATGGAATTAGCACATGGAGGCATGCTGTAAATGTGAATCTTGTTGCTGTTATTGATGGTACTCTCATTGCAGTAAGTCTCTTGTTTACTTTTGGACTAGAATTGTCAAAGTTGGTCTATTGAGTAACCCAAACTATTTTGTAGAAACTGTGGGTCCTATTTGATCTTTGCTATTTTAGATAAATTATTAAGAAATGCATATAATTTCAATCTCTATTGATCAAGTTGTCTAAGAGAAACGATGCTATTGGGTTTCGTTCTCCTTTCTTCATCATTGAAGGAAATTAAGAAGTAATAGTTCAATTGCCATAATATTGTCTGACTGTATGTCCTTAGAGTTTGTTGTTCGAACAAAAAGTAGGATAAAATTTGAGACCAATGATGATTAACAAATCAGGCTTCCATTTTTCATGGACTTTGAATTGTTCATTTGTGCACTAATTTAAAAGACAATGTCAACTGTTGGATATATTATTAATATTTACTCCCTGACGTCACATTTACACTACTTATGGTTGACTTTATTCACCTCAGACTCAAATAATGCAATCCCAGAAAAAGCCCGGTGTCATAATAAATATTGGTTCAGTTGCTGGCATATATCCTATGCATTACGAACCTGTGTACAGTGGGACGAAAGGTTTGCACTCTCTTGATATATTAAAATATGTATTTAAATGGTAACATTTTTATGGTGTATAATATTGTGATATGGTAACTGGTAAGTACATGTGCTACATTTTTTAGAGAAGACTGATCTATCATCTATACATTGTTATTTTGGAGAAAGCTAGTCCGGATTTTTATTTCTTTGACTTGAATTTTTTGAGAATAACACACACAAATTATCTGTCAATGTGGTTCATTATATTGTGAATTAGCAAAATAAAATTTGTACACAAGTATACATTTTGGTAATGTAAAATGTTTAATGTTAAAACCTCTTGACCTTTACAATATATTATAATGTAAAACACTTAATGTTAAAACCTCTTGACCTTTACAACATATTAAGTATACATTTCTTCTGTATATTGTAAGATCTTTTTAAGCGTGTGAACATTTTTGTCCTTAAACTTCATTCGTTGCAGGTGGTGTTGTTTTGTTTACAAGATCACTTGCTTAATTGAAACGTTATTTCTTTGACTTGATTTTTTTAGAATAACACACACAAATTATCTGTTATGTGGTTTATTATATTGTGAATTTGCAAATTAAAATTTGTACGTGAGTATACATTTTGATCATGTAAAATGCTCAATGTCGAAACCACTTGACCTTTTCAATATTAACTATATATTCATTCTGTATGTTGTAAGATCTGTTTTAAGTGTGTGTGCACTTTTTGCCCTTAAAACTTCATCCTTTGCAGGTGGTGTTGTTATGTTTACGAGATCACTTGCTCCATTGAAACGGCATGGCATTCGTGTCAATGTGCTCTGCCCCGAGGTAGTAATAAATTGCACGACTGGAGGCAAATATTTCTCATTGTCTAACACCTTTTGACTTGCACTGCATGAAGCTACATTGATAGATATTATGGTTATGTTCTTGTTTCCTAGACTTGTGAAAACTTGCTGATAGATTTTGTAGTATATCAAAATATGTTAATACAAAGCGTGAATGCATACTATCTCAACTTTCAAGGGCCAGGGGCTGAGCTCTTTTAAGGTGAGCCATTCACAATCAAAATCTTGTATGATTCTTGCACTTTACTTGAGTCAAACTGTTATGAACATATGATTCAAGAAAATTGTAAAAGTAATCATGTGGGTCAGCTTTATGTTAGTTCCATCTGAGCAATGAGTGATATCAACATAAGCTGCAGGCTAGTGGTGCAAAATTTAGAATCTGGCATTCTGCAAATCACAATCACTTTACACATGTCCCAAACAAACTAGCTTATCATTTTGTCTCATGGTTAACATCTAAGAGAAGACAAAGGCAATGGTAGTGGTAGTGGTGGCATTTCTTAAGTGCTATTTGTCTTGACATATATATCGGACTGATGTATGCAGTTTGTCCAAACTAATATGGGAGAGCAAGTAAATCACATATTAGTTGATGCACTTGGTGGATTTTTGAAGATGGAGGATGTTATTGATGGTACACCTGTTTTTCTGCCCTTATTAAGTTGTAATTAACTATTTTGTGGGACTTGCTTCAGTACTCCTTAATATAGAAAAAGTAAAAAAAGTTCCAATGAAATTAGTTGATGATAAAGTTGTAATAGAAACAAGGCAATTAATTGAGAGGCACCCTGTACTGTTCACAAAGAATCCAAAGGAACCATATGTAGACTGATCTTTCCCCTAATGGAAAAGGATCTAGCCTGATCTTGGCCCCAATGACTATTTTCAAAATCTTAAGAGATATTTTAGAAGTCCTTTATTATATTAGGATATATTAGATCCTTTACCCTTATATGCGCTTCCCCTGCCTTATCGAGGTTTCATATGTACCCTATATATATAGTCCCTTAACCTACTGATCAATATACATCTAATATTCAAAAGGCAATCGTAGTCCCTTAACCTACCGATCAATATACATCTAATATTCAAAAGGCAATCGGTCCTGTACCCCGAGCTGTCCGTGAGGCGACTCACGAGGCGACTCGGGACGACCTCGCCGCCGTCGCAAGAGGCCCACCGCCGCTGCTTTGCCCCTCACCGTCGCCGCCTCCTGCGCCCCTCTTCCTCTCTGTGGCGACGGCATGCCCCTCTCCTTCCTTCCTCCCTCTGTCGGGGACGCCTATGCCGGTGGAGGTGTGGCTCCGGCGGCGGAGCTGGCGGCTCCTGCCGTTGGTCCTCTGGATCTGGAGGTCCTCGCCCGGATCTGGTGCGTCGGGGGTCGGCTCATCGTCGGCGGTGGCGGCTCTCATTGCAGGGTCCTTCCCCTGCTCTTCTCCTGCATGGGCGCCGGTGGGATGGGGGGCGGCGTGGTGCTGCCCCCACTTGCTCTTCTGCCTCCGCACGGGCGGTGGCCGGCACTTGGGCAGCTGCAGCTGCAGCGGCGGCGCGGTGCCTCCCTGCCCCTGCCTCCCCTTCCGCTCCTCCTCGTGGCCCTGCGATGTGGGGCTGCCAGATCCGGTCGTGGGCGGCGGCTGCGTCTCGTCCTCGTTGCCTCCCCCCACCTCGGCATGCCGGCGTTGCTCCTTCGCGCGGCGGCGTCGGGGATTCCCTGATGAGGTGCTCGTTGGCAGGACTTCTTCTTGGCGGTCGTCTCCGACTCCGACTGCGGCGGTGGGAGATGCCTCTCACCTCTGTGGCGGCGGCTCGGATCTGGATCTGTGGCGACCTCGGCTCTTGGTGGGGGGTTCTTGGGCGAAAGCCCCGCCCATCCTTTTGGGCTGGTGATGGCGTCGCCGTCTGGCGTCGTTTTCCTTCCTGGAGGCATCACCATGCTGCCCCCTCCCATTGCCCTGAGTGCTGAAGGCGTCATCTTCCGTGTTGCGTGTTGTTGCCTCCCGCGCGGCGGTGGTGGCTCCTTGCCAAGCATCCTGCGTGACGAAGGCTTTGGTCCTTGCCGTGCCTCCAGCATTCTGCGAAGCTCCAGGCGTGGCGGTGGTGCTGGTTGTGCATCCCAGGCCGTGGTGGCGTCTTTGAGACCTGAGCATCCTAGGTTTTTGGTGGCGGCGCCGACAAGATTTCCTTCATTCCTTTTTTCCTTCACTTTGCGTCCCGTGCGGTGGTGGCGGCTGGCGGCCGAGCTTCTTGTTCGTGCTGTTGTAGGTGAGCCTGGCGACATTCTTTCAAGCTTGCATCCTATGAGGTGGTGGCGTCTAGTTTGCGTGTTGTCTTCGGCCTCTTGGTCGTGCATCCCTTGTGGTGGTGACGGTTCATCGTGCATCCCGCATGGCGGTGGCCTGTGGTGGTGACGATGCTCCGTGCATCCCGCAAGGTGGTGATGGCTCACATCATAATCGGCAGGACATGGCTAGTACATGTTACAGTTTATCCTGGATTAATTACCAGTGTTCAATTGTTTTTCATGTATGAACTTGTAAGAATAGACACTTGTGGTTCCTGAGCTTCAAAAAGGTTTTATTGTTTTTCAATTAACGGAAGGCTTAAAAACTTGTAATGTTCAGCATATTCGGAGTGGTGAGATGAACGAATAAGCTAGCTGAGTTGAAGTTAGCTGTGTGTGGGGATGAACGGATAAGCTGACTAAACGAATAAGGTTAAGCTACTTTGAACATGCCAGTTATCTCAACGGGTCAAAATTGTCTATGCCAATTATCCGGACTAGGTAGTTACTAATTAGTAGGTAGGTCGACCAGTCTTGACTTATACAAAAAAAATAGCCCTCGAAGTTAATGGACCAAGTGCACTTCACCTAGGAGTGAAAATGTTATGGACAATTTCTGACTGGCTGACTGGCCGAACCCCCCTCGGATAGGGATTAGGATATTTTTTTTATATTCGAATTTTTTTTTGCATACGGATAAAGCGTCTCGGATTCGGATATCTCAAATAATATCCATTGGATAATATCAAGATAATTTTTGGATAATATCCATATCAACCTTTCAACCTAGCTCATATAATGAGTTAGTGGCCATCTTCCCATTGGACACCTGGCCCATTTGGCCACCTACATTCTCTTGTGTTATGATGAATTTTTCACCATGTTATTTTCTTTTCTACATCAGTATTGATATTATAGGTGTAATGTTGTAATATAATATAATATAATATACATGTCATTTTAACCTTAGCATCTATATTTTGCTAAACTAAATTTAATTTAAACATGTCATATCCTTTTTTTTGAAGATTAAAAATTTGATTGACCACAAATATTCGCTATAGCCTATCACTTAATCTATAAAGTTGGTTTATATTTGCATGTATAATTCGAGAAATATCCATTCCGATCACTACCCACTCATATGTTATCCGTATTCATCCGGGTATTATCCATATTCGTATCCGATACTATCTGTGTCCTTTATGTTAACTCTTATGTATATCTCTTGCATGTCCTATCTTTCTCCTTTCATGTTACCTGAAAAGAGCTCCTTTTATATGGAATAGGTGCATTCAAGCTTATAGAAGATGATAGCAAGGCTGGTGCTTGCCTTTGGATATCTAAACGAAGAGGGATGATATACTGGCCAACATCTGAGGAAGAAAAAAACTATCTGGTGTATTCCTCGAAGTCAAAAACAACAGTAACAAGCTATAGATTTCCTAGCATCCAAACACCTGAATTCTTTGAGAAGATGTAGGTAGTCCTAAGTTACATTTATACATTTGAGGATACGAAAATTTTTTATAAATAAATAACAACTGCTCTAAGGAACTTTTTTTTTTCATGTTTGAGTCCTCTAAAATGATAAAAGTCATTACTCTAATCCATTAAGCAGACAGTGAGCCGTTTTTATGTTGCATCTTTCGCACAGCACTGCATTAACCCATCTATTTGCACCGCCCTGGGAGTTAGGAGTGCCGCTAGCCTCCTCTCATCAGGGCGAGACAACCAATTTACTCTTGTTCGTGACAACTGCACATTTACTAACAGAAAAGTTGTGTTTATATTATATATGCAAGCTGATGTATTGATGGTTATGGTGCTATCATATTGCTTTTTCTTTATAAAAAAATATTTTCATTCATTCTGTTGTATCTCTAAGATTCAAAATCTTGCTATTTGCATCCAGGTATTGCGAGTTTAAAGGCAAAGTTGTGACATGCCAATTCCTATTGTTTTCTTTTTTGGTGGAATGTTTCACTTTCTGTTAGTATGTTTGGTTATTGAGCACTTATAATTTTTTGTTATATTACACAGAAAAGTATGGATCTCCACGGTATTCTATTTCTTAGGCATGATGCACGCCAATTAAAAAAAATCTTTGTTATCTATCATCTATAATGTCTGAATATTACTATATTAGTATGATGGACAGGTAGCACAACAAAATTGGTTCAAAAGTTATTCCACATGATAGGTACTAGGTTATCTATATTCTTTTAGTAGCAATAGGCTGTTGGTTCTTATGTTCCAGACGACCCACAAGGCCACATGTAGTATTCATAGGGACATTCAAAACTAATAAGTGCCTTGTAATGATGCTTCTGTAGAGTTATTCACACACTCAGCCACAATTTCCGGAATGCTACAAGACTTGATCGCGTGCGACTGAGATTGCCCATCAAACCACACAATGCTCTAGTTAAAATAATATATGCTGGTGTAAATGCTAGCGACGTAAGTCCTTGTAATTTTAATCCAATCGCCTTTTGATTTAATTACACATGGCTTATCCTTTGGAGGATGTTAATGATGTGTTTCAGGTGAACTACAGCTCTGGACGTTATTTCAGCGGCAGTGGTAAAGAAGCTGCTGCACACCTTCCATTTGATGCTGGTTTTGAGGTTAGTGATGATCCCATATCTCCATTTTAGAACTTAGAAGCATTCTCAATGTTGATTTTTAACCAGTTAGCCCTTGTTCCGTGCATCATTACTACACAACATAGGTTTCATTGAGAACAAATTGTTTTACCCAGTTCTAGTGAGTAATCAATTTCAGTGAGGAGTGGGGAAAACACGTAGCGGAGAGAAGGTTTGAGTGGGGGAGAGATGGAGGAAGGGATGGGAAGAAGGGAAGGGAGGAGGAGAGTGGGTACGGGTACAGAATAGCTTATTCTTAGATGGTGTAGAACAGTCTTAACTGTCGCACCACCGGTAGAAGCAACACCAGTACTAGTACCTGCTCCCCCAGAGCCTCCACCAGTGCCCCTCCTGCGGTTCTGAGACCGCTGCCTGCAGCGCTCAATGGTGTGGCCAGACCGCTTGCAATAGTTGCAGTACAAGGAACGAGCAGCGGCGGCAGCAGTTCCTGCAGGTGTCGAGGAAGAAGGGGCAGCGCCAGCCGAGGGTGTAGTAGAGACTGGCAATGCCGGAGCTGCAGGAGCGACGAGGATGGACGGGGTGGACGAGAGACCGCCACGAAGGCAAGTCTCCTTTGCCCAAACCAAGGTAAGAGCCTTGACCAGGGGAGGAACTCAGGCCTAAAGCACCGAAGGAACTCAAACAGGCGACGTCGTCGCTCAGCAGACTGATGTAGAAGACAGCAGCGACATACACGACAGTAGTCTAGATCATGTGAGTCAAGCTGACGCCACACATCTATGATCTGATGATAGAAGTCATCTGCGGTACTGTTCTGCTGAGTGAGCGAGCTAGCTAGGTTCAACAAGGAGGTGTAGAGTACATCACTGCTCGGCTCGTAGAGGGATTGCACATGCGTCCACATCTCACGCGAGGAGGGCAGGCTGACAAGATCCAATCCAAGCTCAACCTTCATGCTGCCTATGAGGATAGCAACAGGACGAGCCTCGTTCGCCTGCCAGGCTTTCAATGTCTCGACATCTGCAACATACTGCTCCACAGCTTTGGCATAGGATTCCTTATCAGCATCAGAAACATGGGTGCCATCTGCAGCAGGTCGGGGATCCTCTAGAGTAGTCAGAGTAGGGGGATGTGGAGTGGACCCGGTGAGATGACCCTAAAGACGATGACTGTCGAGACACGCACGAAGCATGGGAGCCCAAGACCAGTCATTTGTCCCATAAAAAATCACCTGTGGGAACTGCATAAAACTAGGGAAATGAGCAGCTGGGGAAACGTTGCTGGCTGAATTAGCCATGAAGAGTGCCCGTGCTGCCCAAAGGGAGCTAGGTGGCACAGAGCAGTGGCGGTGTGACCCGGAGCACACGCTACCCGGAGAAGAGACGCCGCGGCATGGAGCAGGGTGGCACGGCCTAAGGTAGGACGGCGTGTCACGGCCTGGGGCAGAGGCGGCGGCGCGCGGCCAGGCGGCGCACGTCGCGTGGATGCGGCGGTGCGTGGAGGCAACGCTTGGATCTAGAGACGGCGCGTGTCCCGGGGACGGCAGCAGGGGGATCTGGAAGAAGGGGTAGTGGCGCGCGGCCCGGGGAAGAGGAGGCGCGTGGCCCTGGAGGAGGAAAGGGGAGGAGAGAGAGGTCGCCGGCGGTGTTGGCGCCGCCGACGAGGGACTCGGTGGCGGTGGCTACTAGTGGAAAAGAGGAGCTAGGGTTTGGAACCTGCTATGATACCATGTGAAATGGGCAGCTCATCTATTCCACTTGGCCAATGGGCCAAAATGTACAAGGTACAGGCGAAGGGCAAAATGTAAATAAGACCCTATACAAAATACTATTAACAGGTACCATGACATAAACTACAACTGATCCACTAATATTAAATGCTTGATCGGCAGCCAGGAGACTCTTCCTCCTGGTGTAGACTGTAGGTACAAGGTTCCGAGGCATCTTGTGGAGAAAATGATGAGAGGGAGATGCTCTTGTCAAGCCAATGCAGATTAGGCCCAGGCCGATGCAGATTAGGATTAGCCGTGACATGTTACAGGATCTGGTCAAATCCTTAAAAAAAGGAAAGATTTGATAAGGGGCTATGAGGGGATATGGAAAGAATAGATTTGTTTATTATGTTATTAGCTATATATCCCTGTAATCCCGAGATGCAAACTTTAAGCAATAAACGATCTATTCATTGCTTCTCTTCTTCCTCTCTTCTTCGCGCAGCGCCGGCAGCGTCCCTATTCGCCTGGCTCCCAGAAGGCGCCTGGTGCACATCCCCACCCGAAGCTATGATCTCCGGAGTCGAGATCATAACAAAGGAATTCCTAACAATATTTTTTTTTAACGAATAGTGCAGACGCTTTGCCATTTCATTAAGAAGAAAGAAATAGTACAACACCAAAGAAAAAACGGACCGCCACCACCTAGGCAATGCAAGGAGCCGCCCACCACCACCACGACGCCGGACACGACCCACGCACAGGATGCACGACAAACGTTACAGAGGGAGACGCACCGCCAAAGGCAGGCCCAAGGCAACCTTCAAACTCCACCACCATAAGGGATGCACGGCCAGAGAACAAGGTGCCTAGAGCCAACTTAGCCATCACCACCTTGGGATGCACAGAGCATCGTCACCACCACAGGCCACCGCCATGCGGAATGCTCGATGAACCGTCACCACCACAAGGGATGCACGACCAAGAGGTCGAAGACAACACGCAAACTAGACGCCACCACCTCACAGGATGCAAGCTTGAAAGATTGTCGCCAGGCCCACCTACAACAGCACGAACTTGAAGCTTGGCTGCCAGCCGTCACCACCGTACGGGACGCAAAGTGTAGAAAAGAAGGAATTCTTGTCGGCGCCGCCACTAAAAACCTGGGATGCTCAGGCCTCAAAGACGCCACCGCGGCCTGGGATGCACGACTAGCGCCACCGCCACGCCTGGAGCTTCAAAGAACGCTGGAGGCACGGCAAGGATCAATGCCATCGTCACACAGGATGCTTGACAAGGAGCCGCCACCGCCGCGTGGGAAGCAACAACAAGCAATACAGAAGATGACGCCTTCAGCACTCAGGGCAATGGGACGGGGTAGCATGGTGATGCCTCCAGGAAGGAAAGCGACGCCAGACGGCGACGCCATCACTAGCCCAAAAGGATGGGCGAGGCTTTCGCCCAAGAACCCCCGCCCAGAGCCGCGCTGCAGCGAACAAAGGTCGCCTCAGATCCAGAACCAAGCCGCCGCCGCAGAGGTGCGAGGCACCTCCCGCCGCCGCAGTCGGAGCCGGAGACGACCGCCAAGAAGAAGTCCCGCCGTCGAGCACCTCAGCAGGGAAACCCCGACGCCGCCGCGCCTAGGAGCAATGCCGGCACGCCAAGGTGAGGGAGGCAACGAGGAGGAGGGCGCGCAAGGAGCCGCCAGCCACCAACGCAGCCGCCGCCCACGCGGACGGGAGCACGTCGCTGCCGCTACGAGGACGACGCGGAGAGAGGCCGAGAGGGCAGAGCTGCTGGCCGACGCCGAGGAGCGCCGCCCAGCCGACGACCGCCGGATCTGGCCTCCGCGCCGCCGGATTCGGCCTCAGAGCAGCCAGCTCGGACGGAGCAGGGTAGGAGAGCACGACGAGGACGCCGTCGCCGTCGCCGGAGCGTGCCCGCGCTGTCGTCGTCAAGCCGGCGCGCGAAGAAGGCGGGGTCCGCTGCCGTCGTCGCCCCAAGGTGACCAGGCCGCGCAGCTAACCACGCGCCTGCCGGGTCGCACCCACGCCACTACGACGGCCAGGCCGCGCCGCCGCCGCCCCCGAGCAGGCCAGGCCACGCCGCCGACGGCTCCGCAGGCCAGGCCGCGCCGCCGCCTCACCGGCAGATCTGGCCGCCTCACCGCCGAATCCGGCCTCTGCGCCAACGACCTGACCGAGGGGACGCCGGCCGAAGGAGGAGGACGCGCCGCTGCTAGGCCGCCCGCGCGCCACCACGAGGAAGGAAGGGGGGGAGGAGAGGACGGGAGGGGAGGGAGGGCCGCCGCCGCCGTGGCTAGCCGGCGAGAGCGCCGGAGGAGGTGGCTTGGCTGGAGGTTTCGTCGCCGCCTGAGTCTCCCCACAGAGGACGACGCGGGGGCCTGGAGTCTTGAGTATAGTTTCTATCTTGTCTTTGTTGCACCATAGGTTCTACATCTGCATATTGATCAATGCACAAAACAGCCTTTCAATAATAGTGAAGAAAAAAGATTATCTAAGCAGTATTCCATAACTCACAAAAATGAGCCAGGAGGTGTTATTCCTAACAATATGATTTAATAATGTGGGAACCAACTTCTAGATACAAGAGAACTCAGTGCATGCTCATACTTACATCAAAACCAGCTTGCACTTCGTATGGTTTAATATGATGTCGCACTTCCTATGATTTATAGGTCTGTACCTTTTCACGTGGTAAGTTATTATATTTTATCCATAAAAACCAATATGCAGGCTGTGGGAATTGTTGCTTCTGTTGGAGATTCAGTGAACCATATCAAAGTTGGCATTCCTGTGGCTCTTATGACTTTTGGGAGCTATGCTGAATTCATGTTGGTAATGCATCATGTCTTTTGTTACACAAACAAGTACCAGCTCTCTCTACCAGTAACAATTCTTTTGGCTTTACATCTTTGATGAAAGGTTCCTGCCAAACAACTTCTTCCTGTGCCAAAACCTGACCCGGAGGTTGTTGCTATGCTAACATCAGGATTGACTGCTTCAATTGCTCTTGAAAAGGTTTTGTTGATCTTCAGTTCTGTTTAGTTTCTTTGTCCTGTACCATTTTTTTTGCCCCATGTCTCATTCAAAAAAAATATTCCTGGTCTGGTGTGGCCTTGATTTCTGCTGTCTTTTAGGCTGGTCAAATTACATCTGGTCAGGTTGTTTTAGTCACAGCAGCTGCTGGTGGAACAGGACAATTTGCTGTGCAGGTGAGCTGTGGCATAATATTACCATACCTTTCTGTATGTAATGCTTTGTTGATCATCTACTCGTGTAGTTCATCATGGAAGAATTATAATGCTTTGAATGTTTTAGCTTGCAGAATATAACTAATTCATGAAAGTTGGAGCACAGACAGTTATCTTCCGTAGTTAATTGGCACTAGTGTCATGTGCGGCCACTTACATGCACGTTCTGCTGCTTTGAACAAGATGTTTCTAGGAATCACATTATCATCTTTGTTCCATTTTTTTTTCTTTATCTTACTCTGGTTGTAAGCAATTGCTATTGGTTTATAACCCTGAAACTCGTCCTTTTGTTCTGAATGTTTTTTACACTTTACTAGCTTGCAAAATTAGCAGGCAACAAGGTTGTTGCCACATGTGGGGGTGAAAGTAAAGCTGCGCTTCTAGCATCCTTAGGAGTTGATCGAGTTATCAACTACAGGAATGAAAACATCAAAGATGTGAGTTTTTGTTTCGACTTTTCATACTTTCTTTGCTTATGCAATTTTGCTCTAGTGTGGTTTGATAGATGGGCAGCAGGTGAAGGGAAAATAGCAAATAAACCCCTATACAATATACTATTAACACCCCCCTCAAACTCAAGGTGGATCTACTACATTGAGTTTGGAGAGATGGGAATCATGCATAGCTCTAGTTTGCGCCTTGGTGAAGAAGTCTGCAAGCTGAAGCCTTGAAGGCACAAATTCGAGATCAACCACATGTTGCTGCACCTGTGACCGAACATATGATGCATCGACGCCAATATACTTCGTAAGCTCATGCTTCACTGGATCACGAGCAATACTGATAGCGCTTCACACTGTCGTGGGGGAGGAGATAGTAACCCCAAAATCTGCCAAAAGCCAGGAGCTGGGTGCATGTAGACCACCTCAAGCAACTTACCGTGAAGAAAGGCATTCTGCACGTCAAGCTGGGATATGGTCCACTGGCGGACTGAAGCAACGGCCACAAGAGTGTGAATAGTGGTCTGGTGGGCAACAGGGGCAAAAGTCTCACCAAAGTCCACACCAGGCTCCTGCTGAAAACCACGAGCAACAAGACTAGCCTTGTAGCGCGCAAGAGCACCATCAGAACGAGTCTTGATCTTGTAGACCCACTTGCAGGTGATGGGTGTCACAGAAGAAGGAAGAGGAACGAGGTCCCAAGTGTGGGTACGCTCTAGGGCCGCAAGCTCCTCAGCCATAGCGAACTGCCACTTAGGATGAGTGACAACATCACGAAAGGAAGTGGGCTCAGAAGTAGAGGTAGCTGGAGCAGCAAAGCCATAGTGATCAGGACGGGGAATCATGCATGGATCACGAAGAGTGTACCGAGGTGGAGCTAGGGAAGACTCTAAAACAGAGACAGGAGAGTCCCCAGAAGAAGGTGTGGAAGTGTCAGGAAGGGACTCGGGAGCCGACAGAGGAGCTGGTCCTAGAATGGAGGGAGAACTAGAAGGAAGAGGTGGACGACGAGAGTAATGGACACGAACAAGTGGATGAGAAATAGGAAAGGGAGGTGGTGGTGGGCAAGAGGAAGGTGGTGGCGGTGGTGGTGGTGGTGAAGAAAGCGGTGTCGGTAAAGGAGGTGGTAGTGATGGCGGTGGTGATGGTGAAGAAACCGATGTTAGCAAAGAAGGTGGTAGAGAAGGTGATGGGGGTGGTGGTGTCGAAGTAGGCAAGTGTGATCGGAATCGAGGAAAAGACAAGGGATCTGGTAGGGTAAGGAAAGAGAGAGAGTCAGCAAACGACTGAGAATGAGAGGACGGATCAGGAGTAAAGTAAACATGAAACTCATCAAAGATGACGTCACGGGATATTCTGATCCGACGAGCAGCGGGATCCCAACAACGAGCACCTTTTCGCTCAGATTCATAACCAAGAAAAAACACACTTCGCTGATTGAGCAGTCAGCTTTATGCGCTCACGAGGCTGAAGAAGAATAAAGACAACACAGCCAAAAAAGCGAAGATGACTATATGGAGGAGAGTAGCCAAAAAGTTGCTTGAAGAGGGTGGCACCACCAAGGGCAACTGAGGGCTGAATGTTAATGAGATAGACAGCTGTAGAGACGGCATCACCCCAAAAATGAGGAGGAACAAAAGAAGCAAGCATCATAGCACGAGCTATCTCAAGAACGTGACGATGTTTGCGCTCAGCAACCCTATTCTGAGCATGGGCACCGGTGCAGGAATACTGTGGAAGCGTGCCTTGCTCAAGAAGATACTGTCGAAGAGACGCAGACAAGTACTCGCTAGCAGAATCAGCGCGAAAGACATGAACAGGAGAACCAAACTGAGTGCGAACCATAGTAGAGAAGGCCTTGTAAGTAGGCAACACCTAAGCATGAGATGTCAAAAGATAGATCCAAGTATATCGAGAATAATCATCAACAAAGATGACATACCAACGGTACCCCCCTTTCGACACGAAGGGTGCTAGGCCCATACATCAGAGTGAACTAAATCAAAAGGTCGAGAAGACACAGAGGCACTAGTAGAATATGGAAGCTGTATCTGCTTGCCAAGCTTACAACCAATACAGGAGGTCAGGGAGGTATTACCAGAAACCTTCCCAAGGACACCACGACTAACTAAAGAAGAAAGACGAGACCCACACATGTGCCCTAACCGATGATGTCACTGAGCAAAACTGGTGGAGACGGTGGTAGTGAAGGCAGTGGCATCAGTGGAAGTAGACGACTGGCAACTGGAGGGCGGCGGCGGCTGCTGCTGTGGAGGAGACCCTAAGGGGAGCTAGGGTTTAGGTCCATGGCTCTGATACCATGATAGATGGGCAGCAAGCAAACACCATGGGCTAAAATGGGCCAAGATATACAAGGTATAGGTAAAGGGAAAATAGCAAATAAACCCGTATACAATATACTATTAACATGGTTTATGTGTCAAGTGATTGGGCCTGGTCGCATCACCTTCACTTGCTCTCTGTGCTGAAATGTTCCAAAGTTGTTATCTAGTCTTGCAAGTAATACGCGTGCATGATTTTCTCAAAAATACACGTGCATGACCCTTTCATGTGCCATAAATGATGGATGATGTATGTTGGCCATGCTTAATTTACATGTATTCTCTGTTATCTCTGTAGAGAATTATATAGTTTGTAAATCACAAGTACTTGTGAAATTATTGGTTCATACTTTTGAATGACTGTAAGCTATCTTTTGTTTATCCATTATTATGTCTTCTAATTAAGGATGGTTCAACTGTTTGATTTCAGGTTCTGAAAGAAGAGTTTCCAAGAGGCGCAGATATCATATATGAATCTGTAGGTGGAGAAATGTTTGATATGTGCTTAAATGCCCTAGCAATACATGGACGTCTGATCATAATTGGTATGATCTCTCAGGTACATATTTTTGAGAGCCTTTGAATTTACATTTATCGATTTAGTATGTGCTCTGAGAAGGCAACTTCAGTGGGTGGGGGGTGGTAATATGAGACATTTGTTCCGTGCTTGAAAACAAACGAGTTGAGCTGCTCCACATAAATTTAACAGTGGCCACAGTCCACAAGTGCTGTAACCTGTAAGCTTTTTGTATTTTCTTTATTTTTTATGGCAGTAATTTTCATTTGGCGAGACAGATCTTCTGGGACTGTTGTAAAGTGTCATTACAAACTGTTGGGGTTTTCTAAGACACATGCAAACTATTTTGGGTCATCCATCATATTTTATCCAATGGCCGAATGTTCTATTACTCCCTAGGGGTAAGATGGATGAATTCATATAGGCCATACATATTTGATCAAACAGAAGCTGGAGCACCATAAAAGACCCTCAACTGTTACTTTCAATTGGTCCATTATGCATCTGCATTATTAGTTGGGAAACATGCAACATACCTACGAGATGTCATTGATTTACTATGATTCTGTTGACAGTCACCAGAAATTGTGTTTGTAAGTCGTAGCCTACACCTGAATACGTATTAGTTGGTAGTGAACAATCTTTGATGTTTTCAGTATCAAGGAAAGGATGGGTGGAAGCCACAGAATTACACTGGACTGTGTGAGAGGATTCTTGGAAAAAGTCAAACTGTGGTATGTATGTGCAGTAGAACACCAAAACTTCTCAGTTTGCATAAGTGACAATTTTTTGTTAGATTTAATAAGTTAGTTATGATTTAGTGCATATTTACTATAGTTGATAGTAGATTAATCATGCCACCACAGCATTAAAAAGTTATGACTGTTTAGCCATTGATTAGATTAGTCAACAGGTTATAAGTTAGTTTTATTCTTAGCATGTGTGTCAATTCAGGACACCATAACCATAGGCAAGAAGCGATTTTAACTAGGAGCCTCTGCACATATCTAAGTTTAAGAATTGTCATACTGTCAAAAAACTAATCTAACTTTTACGTAGCTATAGACCACCTTCACTCTCTCAAAATTCATGCGTGCTTCACAAACTACATGGGACATTATCACATTGAGCCATACAAAACAGTGAGATGCCTCATATATATCGTATATAATTCCTGTAGTAGTTGACGTTATGAGCTCTTTTCTTTCCAATTTCAGGCGGGATTTTTTCTGACTCAGTATGCTCACCTTTGGCAAGACCATCTTAACAAACTTTTCAACTTGTATGCCTCTGGAAAGCTAAAGGTATGTTTGGTAAAATGTGTGTGCTGCTTGGTATTTTGTATGACTGCAGTTGGGAAATGGAAAAAATACCTTGCATGCCATTGCAGAGCTCGCTAATACCTTACATGCCATCACTTATATGCCTCTCTCTTCTATGCCATTACAATTGCCCGATACCACCCTTTGTACCATTGGTAAAAACTTATCTTTTTTTGCCTTTAAAAAATATATATGTTTTCGATGGGTTTCACATGCCAGCATCAACTCATCTTCTCCCTCTGTCTTCTTGTTCCCCTGTCTTTCTCCTCGCGTCCACTACCGCAAGCGGGCGTCACCGCCACTACCGCAAGCGGGCGCCACCGGGAATAGGAACCGACGGCTGGCCCTTAACCTGGTCGTCGTAGTTCACGAAGCTCACGTACACGATCCGCGTCCACCGCACCTGCGACGATGACAACAACCGGTATGCGGTTGGTGGAGAGGTGTTGGGTTGCTAACCGTTTGGGGGGATAGGGAAGAAGGCGATGCTGGCGCCGGACGGCGGTGATGACGGCGAACTGGCCATGGTCGCCGAGCACGACGAAGAAGAGATTGGGGTGGGAGGAGGGGGCTGACATGGGGCTTGGCGTCGCTAGTGATGACCTCGATCTTGTCGACGTTGGAGACTGGTCGTACTAGAAGGATTGGCCGTTGACGCCAGTGTTGGAGAGCATGCTGCAGACGGTGAACCGGAGGTTGCTAGAGCGCGCTCCTAGGGACTACGTCGGCGAAGACGGCGCCGTCGCACACCAAGAGGCGAGAGCGCGTGCATGTCCAGAAAACAGGATAGACTCTTTGGGGCTATGTTTAGAAACATTTTTTTTCAAATAGATACCATATGTTTTTATCTATGTGCCAATACCACTTCACCTGACCGCCACAGTGGCAAAACCTCCCTCAAAATTCTTTGTCGGGGGTTATGTGCACCACTTGACGTACTTGTGCCTGTAGGGGGTGGGGGAGGGGGGGTTTGCATACCTAGTTTTCTAGGCTAGGGGATCAAACGGCTGCACCATCGTAGTTGAGAGGGTAAAGTATACCCTTTTATTTTTATTTACAAATACGAACATATAACATGCTATTTCTCAGTCATTTCTCCCTATGCATTGCAATGGTTTATAACTTCATACAATATTGCAATGTTTATACATTATTGTCATTTTTCTAACTTAGCACATTCGTTACTGTATTCAACAGGTTTCCCTTGACCCCAAGAAATTCTTGGGTGTTGCTTCGGTGCCAGATGCAGTAGAATATCTTCATTCCGGCAGGAGTTTTGGCAAGGTACCGCCGTTGCTACGGACGGATCTGCTCGTCTACTGTTCTTTAAAAAAAAAGGAATCTGCTTGTCTACTGTAATTTAACTTACTGCTTTTCGTGTGGAACCTTTTCAGGTCGTTGTCTGCCTTGATCCAACATACACTCAGACCTTTGCAAAGCTTTAATCTGTTGATATACACGAGCAACATCATCGTCTCGGAGTATGAGACAACGCAAAGTAATTTGTGATAACTGCATAGGTTAGAGATACGCACACAGCCTGGGTGAAAAGATATGGTCATGGTGTCTCGGCGTGCGTCTCCGTACTGGCTCATATCTGAATAAGGTTTATTAAACAATCGTGTAACGTTGTTTTCATGTTATGTGCGAAGCTTCTTGAATTTTCGTGTGAGAAAAACTAGGAATAATTCCTGAGGAGTAACGGATAGAAGATAGCGCCTATGACAGTAGCACTCTCCAGCTGTAGTATGCTAGGGCATGTCCAATTTTAGCTCTATCGTGTTGCTATCTTAGACTTCATGATTTATACTTATTCTAAGTCAAAATTTTAAAACTTTTATCTATAATTTTTTTTTGAACTACTAGAATTGGTTATATGAAAAATCATACATATAGATTCGTCTCAAAAATTACTATTATAATATTATATTTGTAATAAATAGTGAAAAGGATGTAAATAGTGGCCGGATTAATTGAGTAAGTTAGGTCTGAGGCGGTGATGCTTTTAGGATGTTTGTAATGTTGGCTCTTTTCGAATGTTGTACCAAATCCTAAATATTATAGCCACTACTACGGAACGGCCGTTCAATCCCGGTTCGGAACAGGCTTCAGTCCCGATCTTGAACCGGGACAGCCCTTGGAGACTGATGCCTGCTGGGCATCAGTCCAGGTTACAGGAACCGGGACTAATCTACCCTCGATAGGCGTCGGCCCGAATACACGTGGAGCGGCAGTTGGGATATTAGTCCCGGTTTTAACTACCAACCGGGACTAATATGTGCGCACGAAAATGGCTATAGGAGTTTATTTTGAATTGGAAACGTTGAAATTTCTCGTGAAATGTTTAAAATATGACTATATATGTTTACAATGACCAATTACACATGTTAATTGAAATGAAACTCTCATGCTATATATGCTTCGAATCGGACAATTTGTGTTTAAATGGCTATTTGACTTCATTATGACTTGGAAATATTGACATATCTCTTGAAATATTTAAAATGACCATTTGAGTTCATTTTGACTAGGAAATGTTGAAATATATCATAAATATTTAAAATGACTATTTGGACCCATTAACTTGAAAAGTTACTCCCTTTATGCTACAATGTTTCAAATTGGATTAGTTCTGTTTAAAATGTGTAAAATTCATATTACAAATATATGGTTGTTTTCACTTGGTATTGTCGAATAATAGTCTCTTATGCTTATTATGTTTCAAACTAGATCATGTATGTTTAAGTTGCATGAAATAGCCCTTTGTTGAGACCCATGTGGAGGGTACCCAGGGTTGATGACGAATATATGTGACAAGATGGAATTTAAAGTGTTTTGAAGAATTTTTAATGGTGCATTTGTGGAAGTTGCCGTAGAATTGAAACTGGACCATTATATTGAGCTTGGGCTAGGTAATAGTTTTGAACAGACGTGGTCCGATGAAATTTGTTAAGCTGGCATGTGGTGTGTTAGGGCTTGCTATTTGTGGTATTACGAATGGATTATGTCGGTGTCTGGGAAACGCGCTCCTGCAGAGCCGCGAGACCACGGACCGGCAGACGAATTTGTAGTTGGTGTGAGGCCCAACGACCACCCTTCTCAGCAGCTCGGGGCGGCGGCCAAGCCTACGGGGGCTAAGGCCGCGCTGTCTTCTCGGACAAGGACCTGGTGCGACTTGATGTGTTAGGGCTTGCTATTTGTGGTGTTACGAATGGATTATGATGTTGGTAATTTTGTGATGGACTAACCTTACAGAAAAGGTAAGGTATGTTGGTTTCGTGTGTGTTCACCTCAATGATGCAGGGTTCGACGGGTACGTGGCTGACGCTTCACGGGACAGTTGGAGGTTGGTGCGTCCGGAGGCGTGCAGGGGACCGGGTTCGATGATCTGGTGGTCACATGAGGTGGTGTACTCGAGAAGCTTCGCCATGGCAATAAGTCCGGGACAGCAATCTTAGTCACCCCTCTCCTCCCACTCTCTCACACCATGACAGCTACCACCCGTTGCCCCTACCGCTTGTGACCATCGCACCAGGCCAAGCCGCACCGAGCTGCCGCCTATCGTTGCCGCCATCGCCCCATGCCGCAACCATGCTCACACCCCGTCAAGTCGCCTCACCGGCCATTGTGCCGAGCCGCGCCGCCTCACTCTAAGCCATGCCGCACCACAATGCTCTCATGTCGATGCCTCACCGCGAGGTTGCATGCCAGTGGGGCTGGTGGGTGGCGACCGACTCGGTGAAGGAAGGAGGAAAGGAAGAGTGGAAAAGGAAGATGGAGGCCATCGGAAGGGGGAGCCACGCCGGGCATGACCTCATTAGAGAGAGGAGGTAGCATTGGCGCATGTAGTAAGGAGCCATCGAAGATGTAGGTTGTATAGCGGGAGGAGTCACTAGAAAGGGGGGAACCCTCAATATGGCTTTCCCTATGGTGGCTTCCACATAGCAGCTCCCCTTGTACAGCCTCCCTCGTGCAAATCCGACGGCAACGATTATGATAGATAGCTCAAAGTATAGGTCTCACAACAATTCATTTGGCAGCTTAGAGCTAAAATTTGATGTGTGTGTTCGTTTGAGGGAGAAGGATGTGGTGGTCATCGGGTTTCCGATACTCATTAGGTTCACCTATGAATTACTAAGGTTAGAGGTGTAGGTCAAATATTTGGCCCTTAGACGACTCATTTGTCCTCCCTATACATAAGTCATTCTAACTCATCAGTTTGGTGAATGTGCGAGACTCGAGAAAGAGAGGCATCTCATATTGATCTTATAGCTGATGACCATATACATGAAACTGGAATTCTTCTTCAATCTTAGTAATTTCGCAGTCCCTTGCGAATCTTGGATTCATTGTTTAGAAGGATGCTCGGGACGGTGAATCTGCAGTAGGAAGGGGTTCGTGGTGGGGTCGCAACTCACAACGTGCTGGCTGCAGCATCGGAGCAGCGGGAATGGCCAAAGACGGCCGGACGACGACGAGGGGATCCGATAATGATGTAGGATTTAGGATGGGCGGAGCCGGCTAAAGGTGGGTGGAAGGGAGGCAGAGTGGATAGGCATCGAGAGCGCTGCCGTCTACGAGAAGAGGAGGTGGAGGCTCGCGGAGCAACGATGGAGAGGAGAGGGTGGCAGCATCCTGATCAGATCGCTATTTGAAGGGAGGGATAGGGAATAGTAGGGAAGCAAAGTGATATAGGCCGTTGGATTTTAATCCGATAACAAAAAAGTTTTGACAGTACAAAACCCTGCTTTGCAGACGGCTATAAGCTAGTCGCTTCCATTCTTTTTTACAGAAAGAAGGGCAAATACAAGGAACGAAAACGATGGGCCTCGATGGCATCGCCAACCCAACAGATTTTTGAATGAGGGCTAGGAGGACTGCCGACCTATTTCATTGAAGCAGGAGAAAATAAGGTAATGATTAGTAAAATACAATAGAGAGAAAACTGTAGGGAGAAGTAGAGTAATGATTGAAAAGAGTATGAGTAGTGATGATATAGTCCATAAATGGATATGTTGGAGAGAGAGATGAGCGGAATAGATGATTTGTATTGCTATTGAGTGGAATATATATAATACAGACAATGGGCCTCCCCAAGGGCGCAATATACTCTAACACTCCTCCGCAGTTTGAGCAACACTAGCCGGTTTAGACTGGTACAGAGTAAATACACACTCCCCCGCGATCCAAACAAACCAAAAGACCATAAAACAAAAAGACCATCACTCCCCCGTAGTCGAAACGGTCAGCGCACAAACATTTAGACTTGATCAGAACTTGATGAAGCCCGTCGTGGGAAGACCCTTGGTGAAGATGTCAGCGTACTGGGACGACGTGGGAACATGGAGAACACATAATTGATTGAGAGAGCAACGCGCTCACGGACAAAGTGAATTCAATCTCAACTTGTTTAGTCCGCTGATGCTGCATCGGGTTGGTGGAGAGGTAGACCTCGCTGTCGTTGTCACATTAGACGAGGGTAGCCTAGCGAAGAGGACTGTGAAGCTCCTGGAGCAGTTGACGAAGCTAATAGGCCTCGGCGACGCTGTTGGCAACAACAGAGTACTTAGCCTCAGCGCTGGAGCAAAACAAAGTGTGACGTCGCTTGGAGGACCAGGAGACCAGGTTGGCTAGAAAGACACCATAGCCGATGGTGGACTTGCGGGTGTCCGGGCAACCCGTCCAATCAGCATCAGTGTAGATCGTGAGATCAACAGGCGTGCAATGTCGTAAAAGGAGTCCAAGGGCGAGATTGCCTTGTAGGCACCGCAAGATGCGTTTCAGGGCAGGAAAGTGAGGCTTCCGTGGATCATGCATGAACAGATAGACCTGCTGAACTGCATACGTGATATCCGGACGGGTGAAGGTTAGATACTGTAGAGTTCCAACGAGTTCCAGCCATACTACAGTGGTGAGTAGCATCAGTCATCGGAGATCCGTCTACGGAGAGCTTGAACCTAGTGTCTACCGAGGTAGCACACAGTTTGCAGTCACTCAGCCGGCACGATCCAAGATGTCGATGATGTACTGACGCCGAGAGAGAAGAAGACCTCCAGACCATCGGTGCACTCAAACTCTAAGAAAGTGGTGTAGAGGACCATGATATTTGAGAGAGGACTCGTGCTCCAAAGCAGTGATTAGCGTCTAAGGAGATCATATGAAAAATGCAGTTAGCACAATATCATCCACATAGATTAGTAGGTAGGCGGTGTCATCCCCGACAGTGTATGAAGAGAGAAGTGTCTGCCTTTGCCTCAACAAAACCAAGGGAATGGAGATGTGATGTAATCGTGTTGTACCAAGCTCGCGGTGCCTGCTTAATACTATATATAGACTTCTTCAGCAGACATACATGATCTGGGCAGAAGGGATCCACAAATCCTGATGGCTAGGTGCAGTAGATGGTTTCTGTGAGTGTGCCATTGACAAAGGCATTGTTAACGTCGAGCTGGCAAATAGAACACCCTGGAGAGGGGGCCAGTGACAGAACTGTCCGGATGGTGGCAGGCTTGACAACAGGACTGAAGGTCTCGTCAAAGTCAATACCCAGCCGTGGAGTGAAGCTGCGAAGGACCCAACGAGCTTTGTATCTGTCAAGTGAGCCATCTACATTCAGCTTGTGTTTGAAGATCCACTTGTCGTTGACCATGTTGGCACCGGCTGCTGGTGGGATAAGATCAAACGTGTGGTTGGCACAAAGGGCCTCAAACTCGCTGGTCATCGCCTCGTGCCAGTGTGGATCGGCCAAAGCGCCACGATACGACGTCGACGGGGGAGGCAGTGCCGAGACGTGGAGATTCAGCTGGTCGTGAGTTGGGACAACAATGCCAGCTTTGCAACGTGTGACCATGCGATGAGCATTGGTCACAGGAGGTAGAGGTGCCCCGTTGGCAGCAACCTGTGGCGGGGTCCAACAGGGGTAGCGGGAACTAGTGCCGAGGCCGAGCGAGGGACCGACAGAGCAACGCCGGTAGCACTTGCAGTGGGGGCTGTCGGCACCAAACCCGGCAAGGACAGAGGGTGTGGCACTTCTATCAGCATCCTGTGGTGAGGAACCGGCAGGGGCAACAGTGGTAGTCCCGCTGGCAACAGCCTACTGCGGGACATTGTCGGGGTAGTGAGAAGGGGCCGGATGACTGGGAGGGAGCTACCGCTGGCAACAACCTATGGATGATCCAACAGGGGCAGCGGTAACGGTGGGGTTGGTCGACGTGACCACCGGTGGGGCAGGGGAGGCTGATGTGGCCACCAATGAGGCAGGTGATGCAAGGCGACCTATGTGGCCGACGGTGGGGCAACAGAGGTTCCTGCAGAAGACGGCGAGACACGGACTCTGATAGGCACAGAAGGACCGGCTCGTTTGATGAAAAATTCAAGATCAGGAGAGGACCGTGTGGAGGTGGAGGTGCTGGAGGCCAAAGGGAAGTGCGACTCATCAAAGGTGACATGCCTAGAGATGATGACCCGGTTGGATGTAAGATCAAGACATCGCCAGCCTTTGTGATCAGAGGGATATCTAGGAAGACACAAAGGGTGGATCGGAGAGCGAGTGTTGTGCGGGACGATGCTAGAAAGGTTAGGATAGCAGGCACAACCAAACACGCGAAGGTTGTCATAAACGGGGTGAGTGTCATAAAGGGCAAAGTGAGGAGTGGAGTGGGATAGAGAGTGGAACTCTGATAACAGTGAGCAGCTCATGGGTAAGGAGAGAGAGCCTCATTTGTACCCACCCCTTGCCATCCTCATCCAAGATAGCTACTCCCATGGTGTGCCTCATCCCCATGGCCACCATGTGTGTTTGAGAGAGAGAGATTGAGTGAGAGAGAGGGAGAGGGAGTGAGGAAGAAGAAGTAGAGAGCATCCCTAGCCTCCTCCTAGTCATCCCCAAGATTCTTGCGTCTCCCATGGAATTCTTGGCTAGCTTCATGGTGTGAGAGGTGAGGTGAGGTGTCGGGTCTCCGGTCTTGTGCTTTTTGGAACCTCACCGCCGGAAGATCTTCATCGCGCCGTGCTTCACCAAGTGATCGTCTACATTAATGAAATCCACTAGTGTCGGTGGTCACCGCCTTCAGTAGGGGTGCATTCTCTCCATTAGTCTGAGTTGTAAACCCATCCTCGTGTGGGGTGCTTCCTCTTCCTGTGTAGAAGACCACAAATCCATCCTATGCGGGTGGTCGGTGCTCTGTGTCAGTGTCAAAGGGTGTGAGGACTTCTCGCCTGTGGGAAGGCCTCGCCAACTATGAGGATTTGAAGCTCACCCAACATGAGTCGGTGTAGAGCTACCTCGAGTGGATTGAGGGTTAGGGACAAGAGAACCCTGACTTTCCTGTGTGGGAAGCTTTATCAATGGAGACGTAGGTGCTCATTTGTTGGGCACCGAACTTCGGTAAACATCTCAGTTTACGTCTCCTTGTCTCACTTTTTACAATCCCGCACATCATATTGTTTCTAGCTTGTTTGTGAGTGCCTTCAAGCCTCTAAGTGGTCGCTTTGTGATTCATAGCTTCCGCTCTTAGCACTCTAGGTCAATCACTCGCTAGCTTGGGTCACTTGAAAATTGGATAACTACTCATGCGAAACAAAATAAATTAAAACGACCTAGCCGATTAATCCCCCTTCTCGGCCTAGGATTCCCACACTAGGGAGGAGGGTATCGTTGAAGCTGGAGGAGGGCGACGACAGCTAGACTGGGGAGGAGAGCATCTCTACCAGGCTGGAGGAGAGTGACACCGAGGGTTAGACAAGGGTGGTAACGTCGAGGCTAGGGGAGGAGGGTGTCGCTGAAGCTGGAGGAGGGCAACGACTGCGGGACTGGGGAAGGAGAGCATCACTACTAGGCTAGAGGAGAGCGACACCGAGGTTAGACGAGGGTGGCAGTGTCGGGGCTAGGGAACAACGACGACGTTGGAGGTAGATGAGGGCGGCAACACCAAATAAGGGCGAGAAGAGCGTCGCCTTATGGTTGAAAGAGTAGGGGTGGAGCCATGCCTGGCTCAGTCGAGCTTGGTAAAAAACGAGTTGAGCCTGGCTCGACATTTTGGCGAGCTCCAACAATAGGCTTGACCTCAGGCTCATTTAGACCTCCGAGCCAAAACGAGCAGAGCCAAGTGTGAGCATCGTTGAGCCCTAATTTTTATTAGTGGCATTGATGTCAAAATTAATTAATATAAAGTGCTAGGGGTTTTTTTTTGGATTTCTCAACAGATAGACCTGCTGAACCACATACATGATATCCAGACGGGTCAAATGTCAGATACCGTAGAGTTCCAGCGAGTTCCAGCCAGACTACGGTGGTGTGTAGCATCAGTCATCGGAGATCCGTCTGCGGAGAGGTTGGACCTAGTGTCTACCGGGGTAGCACACAGTTTGCAGTCACTCATGCCGGCACGATCCAAGATGTCGATGATGTACTAGCGCCGAGAGAGAATACCTCCAGACAGTCGGTGCACTCAAACTCTAAGAACGTGGTGTAGAGGACCATGATGTTTTAGAGAGGACTCGTGCTCCAAAGCAGTGATGATGCGTCTAAGGAGATCATCTGAAAATGCAGTTAGCACAATATCATCCACATAGATTAGTAGGTAGGCGGTGTCATCCCCGACAGTGTATGAAGAGAGAAGTGTCTGCCTTTGCCTCAACAAAACCAAGGGAATGGAGATGTGATGCAATCATGCTGTACCAAGCTCGCGGTGCCTGGTTAATACTATATAGAGACTTGTTGAGCAGACATACATGATCTGGGCAGGAGGGATCTAGTACAAATCCTGATGGCTAGGTGTAGTAGATGGTTTCTGTGAGTGTGCCATTGAGAAAGGCATCGTTGACGTCGAGCTAGCGAATAGAACACCCTCGAGAGGGGGCCAGTGACAGGACTGTCCGGATGGTGGTAGGCTTGACAATAGGAATGAAGGTCTCGCCAAAGTCGATAACCGGTCGCGGAGTGATGTTGCGAAGGACCCAACGAGCTTTGTATCTGTCAAGTGAGCCATCTCCATTCAGCTTGTGCTTGAAGATCCACTTGCTGTTGACCATGTTGGCACCAGCTGGTGGTGGGACAAGATCTAACGTGTGGTTGGCACAAAGGGCCTCAAACTCCCTGGTCATCGCCTTGTGCCAGTGTGGATCGGCCAAAGCGGAGCGCTACGACTTCGGCGAGGGAGGCAGTGCCGAGACGTGGAGATTCAGCTGGTTGGGAGTCGGGACAATAATTCCAGCTTTGCAACGCGTGACCATGCCATGAGCATTGGTCACGGGAGGTAGAGGGGCCCTGTTGGCAGCAACTTGTGGCGGGGGTCCAACAGGGGCAGCGGGAACTAGTGTTGGGGCCGAGCGAGGGACCGACAGAGCAGCGCCGGTAACACTTGCAGCGGGGGCTGTCGGCACCAAACCTGGCAAGGACAAAGGGTGTGGCACTGCTATCAGCATCCTGTGGTGAGGAACCGGCAGGGGCAATAGTGGTAGTCCCGCTGGCAACAGCCTGCCGTGGGAGATCGTCGGGGGTAGTGAGAAGGGACTGGATGACCGGGAGGGAGCTACCGCTGGCAACAACCTGTGGATGATCCAACAGGGGCAGCGGTAACGGTGGGGTTGGTCGACGTGACCACCGGTGGGGCAGGGGAGGCTGATGTGGCCACTAATGAGGCAGGTGATGCAGGGGCAACCTATGTGGCCGACGGAGGGCAGCAGAGGTTCCTGCAGAAGACGACGAGACACGGACTCTGATAGGCACAGGAGGACCGGCTCATTTGGTGAAAAATTCAAGATCAGGAGAGGATGGTGTGGAGGTGGAGGTGCTGGAGGCAAAAGGGAAGTGCGACTTATCAAAGGTGACATGCCTAGAGATGATGACCCGGTTAGATGTAAGATCAAGACATCGCCAAAGGGTGATCAGAGGGATATCCTAGGAAGACAAAGGGTGGAGCGGAGAGCGAGTTTGTGCGGGACGATGCTAGAAAGGTTAGGATAGTAGGCGCAACCAAACACGCGAAGGTTGTTATAAACGGGGTGAGTGTCATAAAGGGCAAAGTGAGGAGTGGTGTAGGATAGAGAGTGGAACTCTGATACCAGTGAGCAACTCATGGGTAAGGAGAGAGAGCCTCATTTGTAGCCACCCCTTGCCATCCTCATCCAAGATAGCTCCTCCCATGGTGTGCCTCATCCCCATGGCCTCCATGTGTGGTTGAGAGAGAGATTGAGTGAGAGAGAGGGAGAGGGAGTGAGGAAAAAGAAGTAGAGAGCATCCCCTATCCTCCTCCTAGTCATCCCCAAGATTCTTGCCTCTCCCATGGAATTCTTGGCTAGCTTCATGGTGGGAGAGGTGAGGTGAGGTGTCAGGTCTCCGGTCTTGTACTTTTTGGAGCCTCGCCGCCGGAAGATCTTCATTGCACCGTGCTTCACCAAGCGATCGTCTAAATTAATGAAATCCACCGGTGTCGGTGGTCAACGCCTTCAGTAGGGGTGCATTCTCTCCATTAGTCGGAGTCGTAAACCTGTCCTCGTGTGGAGGTCACCTCCTTGTGTGGGGTGCTTCCTCTTACAGCACAAATCCATCCTGTGCTGGTGGTCGGTGCCCTGTGTCAGTGTCGAAGGGTGTGAGGACTTCTCGCCTGTGGGAAGGCCTCGCCAACTGTGAGGGTTTGGAGCTCACCTAACATGTGTCGGTGAAGAGCTACCTCGAATGGATTGAGAGTTAGGGACGAGAGAACCCCGACTTTCCTGTGTGGGAAGCTTTATCAATGGATACGTAGGTGCTCATTTGTTGGGCACCGAACTTCGGTAAACATCTCGGCTTACGTCTCCTTGTCTCACTCTTTACAATCCCGCAGATCATATTGTTTCTAGCTTGTCTGTGAGTGCCTTCAAGCCTCTAAGTAGTCGCTTTGTGATTCATAGCTTCCGCTCCTCGCACTCTAGGTCAATCACTCGCTAGCTTGGGTCACTTGCAAATTGGATAGCTACTCATGCGAAAAAAAAATTAAAACTTGATCAAGCCGATTCACCCCCTTCTCGGCCTAGGATTCCCACACTAGGGAGGAGGGTATCGTTGAAGCTGGAGGAGGGCGACGACAGCTAGACTGGGGAGGAGAGCATCTCTACCAGGCTGGAGGAGAGTGACACCGAGGGTTAGACAAGGGTGGTAACGTCGAGGCTAGGGGAGGAGGGTGTCGCTGAAGCTGGAGGAGGGCAACGACTGCGGGACTGGGGAAGGAGAGCATCACTACTAGGCTAGAGGAGAGCGACACCGAGGTTAGACGAGGGTGGCAGTGTCGGGGCTAGGGAACAACGACGACGTTGGAGGTAGATGAGGGCGGCAACACCAAATAAGGGCGAGAAGAGCGTCGCCTTATGGTTGAAAGAGTAGGGGTGGAGCCATGCCTGGCTCAGTCGAGCTTGGTAAAAAACGAGTTGAGCCTGGCTCGACATTTTGGCGAGCTCCAACAATAGGCTTGACCTCAGGCTCATTTAGACCTCCGAGCCAAAACGAGCAGAGCCAAGTTCGTCCAAGCCTGAGCCAAAGCCACAAGCCACATACGTTTTCACATTCAAAATCTATAAACGAGCGAGCCGAGCCAAGCCAAACTCGGTTTGCTATTTTAGGGAGCCCCAAAAGTGGGCTCGAGTTAGGCTTGGTAACACCACCGAGCCGAGCCTGAGCTTAGCTGCAAGCTATTTTTTCCAGCCCTATGAAGGAGGGCGACAATGTTAGGCTAGGGAGGATGGTGGCCCCCGTGGCAGGGGAAGGAGGCGGTCCTAGGTGATTATAGAAGGGTGGCGACGCTGGGGTTGGTGGATGATGGCGGCACGACTTAGCTGGGGAAGGAGGAGGTCGGCCTACTTGAGTAGTGGAGGAGAGATCAACACGAGGATGATGATGATGAGAGAGAGAGAGAGAGATTTGAGGTATGTGAGATTAAAGAAATAGGTTGTTGAAGTGTACGCCACGTGTTTGTTGTATCCGACAAAAATGTACACGTGGTTGCCATGTTGGCATAAAAATCACAACATTGATGTTTTGACCGATCTAAGGACTGCTAAGCCCTTTTTTTTTTTATATAGACGAAGGATTAGTCAAGCTTGATATATTAGTTCAGTGACCAAAATGATTTGGTAAACGTACTTCAGGAACCGTTTCAATACTTTTCCGAAAGTACTTGATGCCGTTGTGGAGTCTTCTCAATGCACAACTTTATAGAAAGCTCTCACCATAGGAGGAAACAAATTTCAATAGCCCAGATAACACAAGTATCAACTCCATCAGAGACATTGTTCCGAAGGTGATCGAAGACAAACATTACAATGGATTCTTCATAAGACAGGTCAAAAAAATATGAAAGAATTTATAAAAACTCTAAAAAAATTGAGGGGAATGTAGATATGCTATAAAATTATGAGACTTACCTTAAAATAATGGTTTTGAGTAACTAATTTATTTTAAAAAATAGGATACTTTTTGGAGGGAATAAGTTTGTCGACCTAATGTCACTGCCACTATTGGCAGCACAAGCTGAAGGAAGGAGGGGGGAGGGAATGCTGCCGCGGCTGCGGCTGCGGCTGCATGCAGGAGCAGGAGCAGGAGCAGGAGCAAGGCAAAGGCAAAGCCGCGCCAATGCCTCCTCCTGGGCCGCCGCCGTCGCTGACCATGCGCGCTCCGGTCGCCACACCGCCGCGCTCACCGTCTTCCGTCGCGTTCTCGCTGCCCACCCGGCCGCCGCCGCTGCCGACCAGCTCGCCCACTCCGCCCTCCTCCGCGTCTGCGACGCCCGCCTGGCCTACCAGATACACGCGCAGGCATTCCGCCGCGGTTCCGCTGCCTCCAATCCCGTCCTTGCCTGCTCGCTCCTCGCCTTCTACTGCTCCCCCGCCGTTGCGCCGCCGCATCTCCCCGCCGCCACCAAGCTGTTCGACGAAATGACGCACAAGGATGCCGTCTCCTACACAGCCATGATCACCTCTTTCATCCGCGCCGGGGACTCCACCCAGGCCCTTGCCCTCTACCCTCTCATGCTCGCGTCTGCCACGCCGCCCACCGAGCACACCTTCGCCACCCTGCTGTCTCTCTGCGCCTCCAGGCGCTTGTGCAGCCATGGGAGGCAGCTTCACGCGCAGCTCCTTCGATGGGGGGTCCACCTCAATCTAGTGCTCAAGACCTCGCTGCTCCAGATGTACTGCAAGTGCGGCTCCATGGGCCGTGCGCACACCGTGCTCCACTCGACGCCTCAGACCGACGTCGTGCTCTGGACAGCCATCATTGTTGCCTACTCTCGGAGTGGAGACATCCTCTCTTGTCTGCAAATGTTTCGTGATATGGGCCGTGCTGCGGTGCTGCCCAATGCATTCACCTATGCAGCTGTCATCAGCGCCTGCTCATCCGCCAAGGCATTACAAACTGGACAGCAGGTTCATGCCCGCCTGTTCAAGTTTTCGCTGGAGCATGATATTTCTGTGTGCAATGCCCTTGTGGACTTGTACAGCAAGTCGTCCACCCGTTTGCTCGACTTGCTGCACACTTTCAATGCGCTCGATGAGCCAAATGTGGTGTCCTGGACTGCCTTGATTGCTGGCCTTGTCCGACATGGCAGAGAACAGGAGGCGTTCTCAGCATTTTCTGAGATGCAGGCTAGAGGGGTGGGACCTAACTCATTCACCGTCTCCACCCTTCTCAAAGGCTGCAACTCCTTACAAGTTCTTATACATGCTACTAAAATTCATGCTTATGTGCTTAAGACCAGTTTTGAGTCTTTGGATGTGGCTGTTGGGAACTCGTTGGTTGATCTATATGTCAGGTTTGCAAGAATGGATGATGCGTGGGCAGTGGCGACTACCATGGCCTTTGTAAGGGATAGCTTCACATACACAAGCCTAGCCAAGGGGCTGAATCAGATAGGCCATCAACAGAAGGCCCTTGACATGATAGTCCACATGTTTCATGAGAAGGTTCATATCGATGGTTTCAGTCTTGCTTGCTTCCTTTCTTCTGCTGCAACCTTGGCATCAGCAGTGCATGGGAAGTTGTTGCACTGCTGCTCGGTGAAATTAGGATTGAGCAGTGAGGTTTCAGTTTCTAACAGCATTATTGACATGTACTGCAAATGCAAGTGTATAGAGGATGCTAAGAGTGTTTTTTGCTCAATCAGGGAGCCAAGTGTTGCATCGTGGAATGCTCTAATATCTGGGCTTACATTCAACAAATGTTACGAAGAGGCGCTGTCCTCTTTTGAAGACATGGCATTGGTTGGAGCTCAACCTGATGGCACCACATTCTCTGTTGTGCTTTACGCCTGCAACCATGGTGGCTTTCTGGACATTGGCATTAACCATTTCAACTCTATGAGTAATCTCTTTGGTGTTTTCCCACAAAGGAACCACTATACACTCTTTCTGGAAATGTTAGGTCAAGCAGGCCGTCTTACGGAGGCGGCATGCACCATCGAGGCCATGCCCATCCAGCCAGACTTGTCAATGTACAGGACAGTGTTGGCATTTTGCAAGCTCCATAACGATCTGGTTGCTGGTGAAATAATTGCAAGGAATGCACTGAAATTCTATCCATCTGACCCAGAATTTCTAAACATGCTTTCAAGGATCTGTGGTGCTCCTAGTCCTTGGCAACAAAAGCATGGTACTGACTGGATGGAGCGGGAAGCAAATATTCAAGCTAAAGACTATACAAGCTAATAATCAGATTCTGTTCTATAAACTGGGTCCTTGGATTCTTGCTACATGGGTTCCCAAGAGTCGCAAGGATGCATCTGGGGTCATTTCTTTTGACATCTTCACATTGAGCTTGAGCAGAGTAATACAGGGTTCATTTAGTTGTTTGGGGTACGTTTTCCCTCTTCGAGGTTTTATGGAAATATTACTGCATGGCATGGAAACAACATATAATTTCTTTATGAAGTTAACTCATGTTCCACCTCATTGAAATCATTCTCTTTTTGAGTGGATATATTCACATAGTCAGTTAACTAGAAGGAATTTGTCATCCCTACCATAAAACATTACAACATCATCAATTTTCTGTTTCCATAAGCTTTATTTGCAAGACAAGCAGAGTGTATACTCTAATGTTTGGTGACTTTGGTCTAAAAGTATTAATTGATTCATTCTTTACCCGAGAAATGTATTCCCTCCAACAAAAGAGTGACAAATCAGGAATATAAACCATTTTTAATTTCAAAAGAGAACCCTTAACTTTTTATATGGAAATAAGTAGTATTTCATCATTGCCAATGCAAAGCTGAATCACAGCATGATGTTTGCATGCTAGTATTTTGTGTATGCCTTCACCTGCATACCACGTGGCTGTTAGTAACATCATAATGGTAGAACGGTTTTTACATATGTAAGGTAAAAAAATATTCTATATAGATACAAACAACTGATAAGGTTCAAGTAAACCCACATATTGAAGGCAAGAAAAATCCCTAGATGATCCCAAATTCTCTCGTTGATTGAGAGAAAGAGGAGGGCCAAGAACATTTATATTGGTGGTCCCAGGTGATAATAATTTAGATTAATTATATGTAAATATTATTTTTGTACTGCAAATACATTTGCATTCTCAATAATAGGCATTAGAGTTGTATAACGTAGACAACTGCATGATGGTATCTATTGACGCAATTGGGTGGATATTCCTATTGCTTTACTTAATGCTACCAAGAAAATTATTAAAATGTTACAATTTACAACAGCAGTAGTGCTCAGTATTGGTTACGGCCATTTCCTGTCTTTATGCTAACAGCTATTTCCTTGAAAAACGAAATGATGTCTGATTCTGTTTCACAGGAGCATGAATAGGATAAGTTTTAGAAAACAACATGACATCATGTGAAAATTGAAAAGATCTGAACCATTGATAGCCCAGCTGACTGTTATGAGCCCACTGATCCCATGCTAATGATGGTACCGGTAATTGTTTGCTGTTGGGGCACTTGTATTCATCTAGGAGCCAATAAGTCGGTATATACACATGTACAAGGGGCTTATAATAGGAAGGCCCATATAATCAGGAAAGGCTCACACACACAGGCCCATATACTTATATATCTAACATTTGCATCCACACAGGGTTTTTTCGATGGTTGCTATTTTTTCTGAATATCACTGATTTTAGTTCTTTACATGAACCGTTTGAATACATTGTACAAGATATTGAGCACCATGGTTAATCCTTTAGCTACATATGTCCAAAAGTGGGTGTAATATGCAAGAAAAGGGACAATTAAAGGCTCCACTGTTAACTTGTAAATCCACACAAAGGACTGAGCTAGCGCTTCTTGATTATTTAGGAAACCTGCATGTGTGCTGCCAAGTTTAGTTGGATTTAACTAGTAATAGCTTATACCAAACGTTATATTTTGTAAAGCACTTACCTTCTGCTATAGTTGGGAAAGTGTCAAACAAGTTGGTAATAAAACCAAGAATTTCCTGTAAGCATTTGGATGTTTCAGGGAAGGCTATTAGTAAGAGCTAGCATCACTCAGTTAGACCAATATAGTAATTTACTGCAGTAAAAACAAGAAACATGTTTGTAAGCCTACCAATCCCAGCTTTCCTGGTTTCAGTGGTGACTCTTCGAAGATATGAACTTTCCTGCAGTTTGTCAAAAAAAAAAAAATCCATTTCAATATTTTTATATTGAACTATTCAAATATAGCCACCATAATGTTACAGTTTCATGAGCTTGGCTGACATGAAAAGGGAACATGGAACACAATATCATGCGTGTATAACAGTGGGTAAGGCATGTTTGTTTAAATCCATCTAGCATTCTATACTGGTGTTACTCTCTCTAGACTAGCAAGGTGGTACTATTCCATCACAAACTATTTCACATAGGTCACATGATCCCTTACATCCAATGGGCCAGGGTATTACAGTTTGGTTCAATGCCAAATATTACAGCAATCTACCACAATTGTGTTAACGAGGTGAGGCGAATGTTTGGTTAAATGCCACAATTGTGGAGTGGCATGCTTTTGGCACTATGAGATAATGGAATAACAATACCCAACTGTACCTAATAAGAAATGCTGCTCCACTTCCTGAACAAACGTAGAAGCTGCAGCCCCTGGTAAAGGGGATGGTCTTACCGTTCCACTCTACAACAAGCAAAATAAATTATCTAATCATGATCCGTCTTATTAACTTTTGATTGGAATTCCATGACACAGGATCTTACCAAGGTGCCACATTACTGCAACAGTGGGTTCTACTCCTTGCGAAACCTCATCGATGGCAAATTTGACATTGTTCCCCATGGCCTTCATCAGTCTCCTGAAGTAGTCAAGGGTATTCTGCATGCAATCATGTCATTTTTTCCATAAATGTTAGCATGGGAACCTTGTCTTATTAGCTTGATGGGCATGTATGCAGAGGACCATGTCATGCTGAAGCAGATGAAAAATGAAGTGCAGGTAAAACCTTGACTGGCAACGGTTTATAGTATGCAGTGTCCACGATAATGCAATCAGGAGCAATCAGCTTCTCCATCCATTTGCCGTCTTTGCGGTTGAGGGAGGAGTAGAACTCCTGGATCAGATCGAACAGGGGTGAAGATGGTAAGATGTTACCTCTGCGGTCAGTATTGTCCACACTATCGGTTGCATTTGACCCTAGTGTTGCCTGTAAAGGCTTTAGTGCAAAATCCAATTTTCCTGGCGGAGCTCCCCATTTCCAATTTATCTCTGGACGGCGCTGGAGGATCAGGCGTAGCTGACGTTGATGATTTGATTGTAGGTTGAAGGAGGGAGATTGGAATGCAACGGTTGCCAAAGCAGAATTCATGGTGTTGGCTGTTTGATGAGGTGAACAAAAGAGGCTTGCAGAAACAGATGAGGCAAAGAGGAACGAGGTGTGATATAGGGTTCACGGGCATGTTTTGCTTACTCGGTGGTTAAAGAATCCGAGCTTCACATTTCTCCTGGCATGGCACGTACTGTGAGATGTATGGACAGATGATTGTTGGAACGGAATATGTTTGATTGCCCGTTGGTTAAAGAATAAAGCTATTTTCCCATACACGAAGTAAGGGATCGCTTGCTTCCTGTAGGTTCTGTATTGTTCCAAAGAAAGAATGGCTTCAATTTTCTCTATATAGATAGGCACGAGAAGAAGCATGTTGTGTCTATAAAAGCAATCTATCTCCTAAGACATTGCTTGTGTGAGAAGTTCATCATGTGATGTTGATATGTTGAGGAGGTAACAACCGGAGGTCTAAAGTCTAAACACGGATCAAGTTTATTTTCGGAAGAAGCCGAAGACTGCCTTCTTAGAGGGCGCCTTGAACTTGATGGACTTTGCTGCTGCCGGAGCTGGAGCTTTGGACTTTGCATCAGCAATAGCAGGAGGAGGGGCGGCGGCGGCGGCTTCTGGCATGATGTCGTGCTCCCTGATCTCGGAGACCTCCCTTTCCTTCGTCTCGTTCTCCTCCACCGATGCCAGCTTACTTGGCGCCACCCACTCCCACTCATCTTTCTGCCCTGATGCTGCCGTGGCTGCTGCTGCTGCCTCCACTTGCTGTGTGATGCGCTCTACTTCGAAGGACTCCCCATCGTCATCATCCGACAGACCCAGCCTGCCCTTGAGTTGATGCTGGCCTTGATCATCGCCGCCTGGCAATGACATGTCGTCGTCAGAGGAGTCACTGATGAGCTCCACGTCCACTGCCACCATGGGAGGAGTGGAGGACTGGCCGCTTCCGCTTCCATCGGGAGCCACTGTTGGTGCTCAACTTGGGCTGGCAGAGGATGACGATGACGAGGAGGAGCTCTTGTCGCTGGCCTCCCCTCCTCCCTCGACAATGGGATTCGGTTGGCTGTGCATCTTGTCAGTGACGAAGTAGGGCCTGAGGCGGGATGGTCGGAACTCGGAAGTCGCTGATAAAAGGTGCGCCCACCATGAAGCTCTCGTGCCATCGGAATATCATCCGTGGCACTGACGGGCCACTTAACAATGCATCTTGCGCTTGCACGTATGGCGGTGCATCGGTGCTATTGTTGTTGTCATTGTCATGAAAGGAAGAGAAGAAGGGGTTGCGCGCCATGGAGGGAGCAGAGCCAGGGAAGTCATCCTCATGGTTGGAGGTGTTGTCCTCGAGGTTGATGAGGTGGCGGTGGCGGTAGTGCCAGCTGCGCCTGAACATGAGCTTCTCCACCGTGGCATCCCTCTCTAGCTCCAGCGAGCCGATGCTCTGGATGCTCTTCTCGTCCTCTGCCGTCCACGCCACTGCCTCCACCGCCACCGCCAGCTCCTCCTTTGAGCCACTCGATTCGGAGTCCTCCTCCTCCGCCATCGAGGTAGCGGTTGACATGACGACATGTGCCTCATTAGTGTTGTTGCTACTGCTCTTTTGCTGGTGGCATTGCACATGCCGGATTTTCTTGTAGACATGGTGGTGGTCATCGTTAGGGTTGGGGTCACTGTAGATGAGGACGACACCAAGGAGGAAGGTGGTAAGGACGAGAACAGGAGACGAGGCGACCAGGAAGGCGAGGAAATGGAAGAAGAAGGCGTAGAGCACGGTGACGAAAAAGAGAGAGCAACAGAGGAGGATTAATCCTGCAGTGACTCTGATTCTGAATTCTTCTTCGTTCTCACTGGAGTACTTGTTCATCATAGACGGCATTCCCTGGCAATTCAGCTCAACCTTGTTTTCAGCTACAGTCTTCTGGTGTACGTTGCCGCATGCAGCTCCATTCAAGAACCGTTGCAGCTACTACAAGAAGAGGAGAGTGCTGGGATCAGGCGAAACGATAGGAAGATTAAAGCATGGAACGAGAGGAGGAGGAAGATGGGGAGCGACAAATGCGGAGCTCCATGCATTCCCTTCTCTGAGTTCTCTCTTCTTCGCCTGCCCGTCTTGAGTTGAGGCCTATATTTGGATTGGATGCCGCTCCTACTTCCATTTCCGACGCACTTAACAGCTCCTTAGAACTTGTCAAACTTACCATTGTTCTGCATTTCTTCATGACCTGTGGACCATCGCTTCTATTTTTGATGAATGTTCAGGTGTGTCTTTTCTTCTTAGGACATCTCTAATGGTGCTGGATCAGCTTATGTGGAGGGAAAAAAAGATGACACAGATAAAGATTGCTACTAATTTATAGTCGGTTTATAAATGATTTCAAGACACTTGTCATCTTTTACATATGGACCCGTATTTTAATTCTGTAAGCTGTCTACCAGAGAGGTTGTCTAGTATTTATTATCTATATAGATGATACGTTTACTTCTTATGGCTAGTGATTGGTTATACTATTAAAGATTATCTTAGATTAAAATATGAAGGATGCACGAAGATGGGCATGCTTACACATATGGTCTAGTGGTGATGGGTAATGTGGTGTTGTGTCACTAATTAAAGCCTCTAAAGTTAGAGGAAATTACTTACCACATGCCACCAACCTTGGCATACTAGCCGTTCCTTTTTTGAACTAAAGGATAAGAGCTATGCCAATTCATTCAATTATGAGAAAAGTACACGAAGAGTAAAAAATAAGTATGGTGCATGGCACCAAACAATACCGCATGTCACACTACCAACTTGGCCTAGAGCCAAACCACACCACCACAAGGCGAGAAGATAATAATACAATTGGTTGGCCACCACCGACAATTCATGAAAAACAACATTGGTGGTCGACCCGACAGGGAGACGCAACTGATCCAACTGAGAACCTCACCAAAAACAACGCTTGAGCCACAATCGATCAACAAAGGAAATCTACAGTTGGTAGCCACCTACAGCTCGAGAGGTGATGCCGTCAACAAGGTAGCGATCGCCACGCCATCGTCGCCTGTTTGCATGGTCTAGGTTTTCGCACAAGAATGTTTTTAAGAGGATAATACCTACGACAATGCCTCCAAGGAGGGAGGTGACGCTAGACAATGTCATCGTTGCCTGCCTAAACGGGCAGGGATTTTGCATCAGCCAAAAATATTTACATCAGCTTTCACAGAGCGAATGTAAATACGAGCCTATTTACATCAGCTTCTGCAGGCTGATGTAAATAGATGTAAATACACCAAGCAGGCCCGCGAAAGGTTTTGAAATTTTCTCGTACTAAAATGGGCTATTTACATCAGCCTGGCTGATGTCAACAGGCTGATGTAAATATATTTGTATAGCTTATTACTCCAACTTTATCCATCCCCAAATTGACAGTCGCGGCTAGGGTTCCTACATCCCCCACCGCCGCCGCCGCGCGCCGCCACCCCACGTAGCTCCCCTTAGCTGCCGCCGCGCCCCGCGCCGTCACCCTCAGCCGCTGCCGCACCCCATGCTTGCGGCGTGCCGGCGCTGGGTGCATGGCTACCAGGAGCGACAAGTGCAGGGACGCTGCGGCCGCCGACGTCTACGTGCTCCTTAGGCTCAAGAAGGAGTGCTCCGACGCCGACCTCAAGGTCATATATTGAATATGGGCAGATGTTTATCCAGTGTATTTTAAATATGATGAAAGCGTGTAGTCGAATCTTATGATATACAGTATCATAGCAATTCAATCATACCCTACATGGTTTTACCCTATCACACTTTCAATGAACATAACATATTCTTTTATGGAAAAGGGCGTAGGAGAGGACTTTTTGGTAATTTGGATATTAACATTATAGAAAAGAAATTGTAAATAGGAAGATATTAAGATAAATAGAATAGACTAGTTCGCTACTGTTTGGTTTTAATGTTTAAATTTGAGTTAACCCGATTTATAGTAACATCTTAGTTTTTTTTTTCTATTTACACCCTTATCATCGACTACCATTGAAATATTACACTTGTTGAGTGACAAAAGGATTCTTAATGCAATTGTAAGTCCCTTATCATTTCATTCTGTAGGGATTTGAGCAATAACAACTTGAGTGGTTCAATACCACCGGAAGTTGCCAATTTGTCCAAGCTAGAAACATGGTAATTACAAAAAAAATTTACTTCTACTGTAATTTGAATTGTAAATTTGATCTGAAACCTCATTGGGCAATTATTCCTGTAATTGCCATCAAGGGGCATACAGTTATTCTTGCTGAATGCCATGGAATTCTGTAGTATATTTTTTTTGGGCTGGAACGGAGCTCTACAATGTTGCTCAATGCTAATATTTTCTTTGGTAGATTAGTTGCGTTAGTTTTGTGGGTGGTATAATCATACAAGGACAACTTTTATTGATCTTGCTTATCAACGCCGCGTTGACAGGTATGTACCGGGGCAAGCTGTCGAGGAGGCAAGGGTGGAGCCAAGGCAGGCTGTCGAGGAGCCTATCGAGATAGTGCTGATGGAGACGGAGATGGTGAGGGAGATGGAGATAACTTTAGATATTACGATGAACAAATTAGTAGCATGTATTAGTTATTCATGTATGATGAACATTCTCTTTTTTTTTGCAGGTACAAAGGGGCTAATCAGATTCCACCAGCTGTATCTTTGAGTAATCAGGCCACTTGGTGATTGGTAAGTACGTACAAACAATCTAAATAAAAGTTCACTTATGTAGATCAACTAATAAATGCTATTTGCAGGCAGTGATTGTGGTGTAGCTTGGACAGAGAAAGAACGGATAAGACAGGTGAATGGTACGCTTGAATCTATCTTGCGCTACCATTATCCTAGTTTAGTCGATATTGGACCATAATTGTTAGTTTCATTTCAATATATAGTTCTATCTACTAATACATTTTTTTACGTATTTTAGATAATAATACAATAGTTATGTTATTTATAAGAATACATGACGCGACAGTTTGGAGCGTCGTTGGATCTCCCTCCGCTTCCACCCCCACCGATCTTTGCATAGCCAGCTCCTTTCACTCCCCTTCCTGATGCCGGTGTTGAAGGTAATCAGCAAGTCGACAATCGAGATGTTGGTTTAGACAACAATGCTTCGAGGAGAAGTTCTCCCTCAGTTGGCAACGTCCTTGCTTCTGGAGGTGATGCCGGTAGTGGTCATTGCTTCGCCGGTACTCCTCAGAATGCCACTCCTTCAAATTGAAGCTTTGTTGCATTTGTGATATTGCGAGTTGTATGCCGTACGTGGTTTATGTATGAAGTTATTGCACTCTTTTGTTAAATTGTCGACTTATGTTACTACTATGGACTTGGGGATTTGTGAACTTTATATATGAGGATATATGGATGTTTATGTGTTAATTGGTGGTATGATCAATGTTATATGTGGATAGATGTGAATTATGGATGTTATGAGCTGTGAATTGTGGATATTATATGCTGTGAATTGATTTTATGAAATATATTTGAAATTGCAATAAATCAGTAAAAATGTTGTCGAAAATTTTTACATAAGCCAAGGCTGATGAAAATAAGAGCGATAACAACGTGGCTAGAACACGCGCCATGTGCTGAACCTGATGTAAATAAGTGCCACATCAGCATCCTGGCTGCCGGCAGGAGCCAACAAGAAATATTTACATCAGTCCTCTGGCTGATGTAAATAGAAGCTATTTACATCAACGACATTACATCAGCCTATGCTGATGTAAATAGCTATTTACATAAGCTATTTATATCAGTTTTTGCCTTATTTAGATCAGTACCCGGCGGATGAAAATAATCTGGATTCTTGTAGTGCATGAAGTCCGTAGTCACCAATCCACGCCATCACAACACTAACAATGAGGGGAATCCCACATCATTGAGCCTCACGAGGAGGTGGGGAAGACAAGAGGACAAAGCACCGGACCACATCGGGAGCACCGAGGGGTGAGGGATTTGTTACTACAAATGGGGATGGACATACAGAGGGAGCCAATGTGAAGCTCACCAGACCCGCCCTCTACCGAAGCAAGAGAATAGTTGTGTTAAGGACTTTTCGCTGTGCATCCTGAGCCACTGCCATAATTGCATGTGCCCTACTCTGCCGGATCGGGATACATCACCGCACTCAGTCCACACCATGGATGCATAAGAGCCTTTCTTAGCATTTAGCCAAATAGAAATCGATCTCCTTTGTACTTTTCACCATGTAATTAATCCTATTCAAGGGCCCAGTCAAGAATAATAGTGCTAGACATAGGGTTATTATCCTAGTTCACAGAAGGCACGAACCAGAATAAAAAAAATTTGCCCCCTTGCCAATTACTATGACATGAGGAGTGACTGATCCGCTGCCTTTGGGCCTGTGTGGTAACAAATTTGTTGCCAGGATGGGGGAGGAATACATATACTTTCATAGCCGCCAACGTGGGGCCTGGAAGGTTGGTTCATGGTTTTTTTAAGGTTGCAGCGGCAGGATTTCACCAAGCCTTGGAGGTGTAGAAAGCACAAGTACCTTGTACCAGGATAGCCTTTTGGAGTTTATTCCGAATCGATGTGATGATTTGGACCCAAAAGATTCTTCTTCAGCATGTGTTGGCCGTAATAACTTCGTATAGCATACATTATACGAAGTTATACGAGACGAGGAGGAGCTCTTGTCGCTGGCCCCCCCTCCTCCCTCGACAATGGGATGGTGGCATTCCTGTCAAAAGGAGACTCTCCAGTGGCATGTATGCTTTTAACCCTTCTAAAATTTATGTTTTAAGGGGTCTGAAGTTTTAAAATTGAATGTCAATAAATTTAAAATTTGGAAATAAATTTAAGGGATTTTGAAATATATCAAAATTTTTGTTTGAATTCGGGTTGGGAGTTTGGAAATTTCAAAAAAGAATTTGAAAAACCATAAGATTTACAAAAAAGAACTAATCAAATTAAACAATACAAAAAACCATAAAAACTAAATTTAGATTTTTTGTTTTGAAATTCAAAAAAACCTAAAGCGAATATAACAAATTATAAAATAAAAATATCTATAATTTGTTATTTCCCAAATTCATTGGCGTACAGGTGAAAGAACAGCGGACGCTCGCATACAGGCGTACAATTTTATGAATAGGCAGCGACCATGTTGTATTTTCTTTGGTTTTGGCAGACCAGGCTTTTCCATTTTATCCATAGAATTCTAGTTGCAGGACGCGAGTGACCAGTATGTGCGTACAGGTGCGAGCAGTGCACGCTCGCGTACATCTGTACAGGCGAGGCGAGTGACTCGGTCGCATATAGGCGTACAGGCGCGAGCGACAGGCGAGGCGAGCACCTCGCTCGCGTACAGGCGCCAGCGAGCGAGCGACGTCACGTATAGGCGTACAGGCGGGAGCGAAAAATACTTGCGGCAAAATGACAGAGCGATGGTTTGAGCTGCGGTCTCCGGAGCGAACAGTCGCTTGGCTAGCCATCCCGCCAAACCACGCGCCATATTGTTCAGGTAGGGGAAAAATTATTTTTAAAGGATGGTTTAATATGGATGACTGGATTTGATTCCAGGAGCGATTTGACGGCTCAAGGGCAGTGGGTGGGGAGGCCAGCCACGTGGCGAGCCACGGAAGCTCGTACTTGGGTTTGTACTATTTATTGATTGATTCCGAATCAATGTGATGACTTGGACCCAAAGATTCTTCTTCTGCAAGTGTTGGCAAGGCTGGCTTTTCACTAGCAAGTAATAGGAAAGTTGTTGTTCGTGAGCATAGAGATGTAACCTTAGTGGGAGTGCCGAGCTAGGAGATGATTGGTTAAAGACCTAGCTTGTGGTGATTAGTTTTTCTTTGGGTGATTCCTAGGAAATATTTCTCATGGGTAAGGTGTGGACCTTCACAGAGTGTAAAACTATTATGACAGTTGTACCCACAGTCAAGGGCAGATGATGGGGAGCTGCCTCATTGGTACCTTTTTTTTTAAATGGTGTTTTAAAAACCATGATGACGGTCGTGTGGTTTGATTTTCCTCCTCAAAGTGGGGAATTGTGAGCGATTAGGGTGTTAGGATCACGATGGAGGAGCTGTGAATTAATCAGTTGGACAAAACCGTTAGTTGCTAGGAAATGGAAATGGTTATTTAAATTTTTGTATTATCAATGTTTTCCATATTTCAGAACCTTAGAAGAAATTTTATAAAACCGGCTTTATGCAAATCAGCCCTAGCCTTCCTTTGAAAACATTAGTTGCATTCAGTCATCATTGTTTGTTGAGTATTCATGCACTCACACCGCCTTTTACATGACCTGCCCATTACAATGAGCATGTTGCCATCACAATGAGCGATATCTTGATGAGGAGGTGTAAGAGGATGAAGGTTTTGTCACGTGATGGTGACATCATCACAACGGATACAAACTCAACAATAGCACCATCACCTCCAATGGAAGGAGCAATTACAAGGATTCATGCTCAACAATTATATCAACATGTGAACTCGTTCTTCGGGCTCTCTTCCCTTGACATGGAGAATAAATGGCTATCTAATGATGTTATTGTACTTAAGAACCATGGAGTAGGCTATGGAGGGCCTTTTTCCTCATCAAAACATGCCACAACATAAGTCCAACCCGAGAACAATTAGCCTCGGCCATCCATGATAAGCCTACAATAAAACAAGCATAACTTGAGCGTCCAGAATCGGTTTAAGGCATATTAGCATAGTTTGGATATTCCTAGAAGACAAGCTTTCCAATGGATTCGATCTCACCCCTAAATTTGTTACAGAACTCCGACAATCATCAAAAGCATATGTGGACAGAGAAACTTGAGTTTAAGTGCGTGTTGGGCCAAGGCCCATGTATTCCCACATCTAGGGTTGTCCTCTCCATGAGTTTCAGCCGCCACCCTACTACTTGTGGCTGGTTGCTCACTACTTTGCTTAGGTTTTGTTCATTTTGTCGTCTTCCACTTTGGAGAAACATTCTTGAATCCCTTGTGTGGGCACGTACTTTGATGTAATTTTATTTTATGCGACATGGTTATGGACTAGAACAGATAAACATGGCAAGGGCTCGACTCCGTTTTTTGGTCCATACACTACTTACATGCAGTTTTAATATTTCAAGAGTCAACCTATTTTTCCACTTTGGAGAAACATTCTTGAATCCCTTGTGTGGGCAAGTAGTTTGATGTAATTTTATTTTATGTGACATGGTTACGGACTAGAACATATAAACATGGCAGGGGCTCGACTCCGTTTTTTGGTCCCGACACTACTTATGTTCAATTTTAATATTTCAAGAGTCAACCCATTTTTCCGAAAAAAAAATAGTCAACCTATTTTAGAAATGAAACCGGGTGAAGCACAATATTTTAGAGGCCTAAACAATATTTTCCCACTAAAATTGATGCAACCCTCCCAAACGCTCACCATGCCCTCCCCGACGCACAGAAACTCGCCTAAAAGTGGACTGCAAAACCGGCCCAGGAGGTGTTGCCTGCAACCCAACAAGAGGAAGCTTGGCCTACAAGGCCATAAGAGTTCCATGTGGCCCCTAAAAGACTAGCCTGATGAGGGGAGGGTTGTTCCTCCTTTTAAGGCGGCCCCCTCTCCCAAGACAAGTAAGGTGCTACTATCATTCTCACTCTCTTGTTTAGGGCCCTAGCTTTGATACCAACTGATGCAACCCTCCCAGACGCTAAGTTCAATGCACTCTACTAGGTCAGATCTTGCTATAGTGGCGATCGTCATCCATCGGACACCACCACCACGATAGGGTTGGTTGACGACCAGTGGTCTATTGTGTGCCCTCCATTGCTACCCACCATCGTTGTTGCTAAGATAAATAAGAGATGGATGAGGGTGAGGAAGAGAGAGAGACATGAGAGAAACGGAGCCATGAAGAGAGGAATATGAAAGAGAGCAAATGACACGTGGGTTTCATGTTAAAAATAGATAAAAAGATTGGAGAGATGCAACATGGACTGCGTACGCCTAAAAACCAACCTCTAATGATATGTGCGCGATGATGCGACAATCCACACATAAAAATACCATCCGCAAACTACCTTTAAGGCTGTTTCCAACATGAATCCCTAAATTTGATCCTCTATAGCCTCATATATAGGTTCCCTTTAAAAAAAACTCACCCTATATTTCTTCTGTCTCCAACAGCGTTCCCTATATGAAGAATTGTATAGGGGAAGGAGAGAGAACGCCTACATATAAGGGGATGGAGAAAAAACTCTATTTTAGGGAACGGAATAGGGAATACTGTTGGAACACATAGGGGAAGAATGCATCCCCTATTTTAGGGTAGAGGATGCTTAGCCTGTTGGAGATAGCCTAAACTCAATTGAGACATGAATACCATTTCATGTATCTCAATATTTGGTTTCATAAATTTTGAACCAAAGTGGGGCCACGGGAAAGTTTAAAACCTGCAAATTTACTCTGCAATGTATTTCTTCAATCGAACCGGCTTGGCGTGGTTTAACTAGATTCTGGTATGGACTCGGTCTCAATCCACAGTGTCAGCCCGCATGGCCCGTAATAGGATTGTGGCCAGGCTTTAGGTAGCTCAAAATCCAATCAGGTAAGGCTTTAGGCAGCCCCAATTGGACCGGGCTTTAGCAACCAATACCTATTCTTTTGCCTTCCAGGCTTCCAGCATCGAACAATGAACAAAGCGAAGAAAGAAACCTTCTCCATGAACACTGCGCCGCCGCCGCGCCCGGGCGCCATGGACGCCAATGTCAAAGGTTGGCTCCTCTTCTCCCAATCACCTCTCTGTCTCTCTCTCTGACGCCCTCGTGTACCAAGTCGATTCCTTTGACCTCTCTGTCAGATTTAGGATCTGTCGCCGTCGCCGATGACGCACTACGGTGGGGGCCGTGGGAGAGCCTCCCGCCGGACATCCTCGGCTCCGTGCTCCGCCTTCTCTGCCGCCTCGCCGACCGCGCCAGCCTGCGCTCCGTCTGCCGCGCGTGGCGTGCGGCCGCCCGCGCCCAGCGCCCGCTGCCGCCGCCGCTCCCACTGCTCGCGCTCCCAAACTTCCGCCTTTCCCAAGAGGCGGCCGTCCCCCGCCGCGTCGCGCCGCCGGCCGAGGCCGAGGACGTCCGCTGGGTGGGCACGTTCTAACGGTGGCTCGTCGCGGCTCCGCGCATCAGCAAGCCCAGGTACGCCGACGGCGCGTGCTTCCTGCTGAATGCTTTCTCCCAGGACGTCGTCCGTCTCCCGCAGCGCTGCAAGTTCCACTTCCACGCTGGTGTCCCTATCGTGAACAGCTCGTTAAGCATCTACTCCGTCAAATATCATCGGGAGCAGTGGCTGCAGTTCAAGAAGGTGATTCTGTCTGCTTCACCTGACTCCGGCACTAGGTTCACCGTGGCTGCCATTACTGCCAGTGTGTTTGCTCTGTGGCGGCCTGGGATGACATCATGGTGCCTGTGCGGTGGTGGATGTTATGGTCCTGATGATATTGTCTTCTACAAGGGGAAGCTCTACTATAACTATGGCATAACCATCGAATGCGTTGAGCTTCAAGAGGATGATGACAGGATGATCGTTTCTCGAGCTGAGAAGCTTCTGATTGAGCCACTCCCCTTGTTCAGCTATTATACATGGAAATGGAAGTGCAACCTAGTAGAATGGCGCGGGAAACTACTGCTGGTTGTCAGATTTGCTGGTTATCAACATGAATTGCCGCCAAACGTTGCCAAAATTGGAGTTTTTGCACTGGACTTCACCACATACCCTCACAGATTCACCGAGATAAAGAGCTTCGATGGTGATTGTCTCTTTGTCAGCTCCTGCAGCAGCAAGTCCTTTCCTGCTTCTCAGTATGGTGATGCTGGAGCCAATTTTGTTTACTTCGCTAAAGATGATATCCAACCCACTGAAAACACCTCTGCTTTTAACGTCTGCGCCCACAACATTAGAGATTCTTCAATGGAAACCTTCTCGATTGATGTACCGGAAGACAGCTCACATGCATCTGACCACGACCTTATATGGTTCTTTCCTCCTGAATGATGCTACTGAGTAGATCCATTTCTATCGGGAGTAACCTGACAAGGTGGTTCGGCCAGTTAGGGCTGGTGGGTCCTGAAGTCTGTTAAGATATTGATGTTTTTGCTATCGTGGCCCAAAGTACATTGCTAATTGCTCTCATACCTCACTGTACTTTGTTCTTGCTCTCATGTCCCAAAATACTTGAGCCAATTACAATTGCAAACATTACTTTGGTGTATGAGAGCAATTGGCAATGTACTTTAAGGTATAAGAGCAAAAAACCTCTATCCTAGTTTAATTTCCCAATTTGATGTTTGAGTCGGTTTCCAAGTTTGTTGAGTCTATTTTCAAGTTTCAAGTTTGTTAAGGATATTTCCCATATTTAATGTTGGGTATATAATAGTTGGGTCAAGAAGAAATGATGATTAGCTCTAAAAAAAAAAAGAAGAAATAAAGATAAAAGTCCACCTCTATCTCCTCCCACTACGCGTGCGGCATGGCCAGGTCATGCGGCTAGGGTTTTGATCATATCATGTCAAACATTGTTCGAAGTCCTCTATTCGTCAACCTGTGCACCACTATGACCACGTTAGTCATGCAAGTAACATCTGGTATTAGAGCTAATCGTTGTTGGCAGCATGGCCACCGTGATAGCGAATGTCCTAAGGATGCCATGATCAAGATGCTGCAGGATGATTGCCAAGGTGGAGACTTTGGATTGCACAGGGTTGACGAAGATGACAATTTTGGATAACATAGACCCCGGGTACCCACACAGCGGGCCTAAAATACCACCCGACAGGGGATGAATCTAGTCGGGTGGATAAGCATGGGTACCGCTCGGACTCTAGAAGGCTTGCACGGCAAGGAAAGACATGAAGATAGAACTCTATCCCTAATAGGAAAGATGCAATTTTAATTCCAAATAACAACATGAGGATATAGGAATCCTACCTCGTAACTGACCAGAACTCTTCCTTGTAACCCCACCCCTCCACTATATAAAGGGGGTAGGAGGCCATAGTTCAGCAACCAATCCAATACCCTCGCCTCATAACACAACTTGAGGCTGAGAACACAACATTAAAATAGATCTTTCGATCATCTTGTACGCATATACCCTATATAATCCAAGAGCACATGACTAGCGTATTACCTCTACCGATGAGGGCTTGAACCTGTATAAAAAAGACCCTCCTGTCTTGTGCTATCATCGAGTTTGGATCCATCGCATAACCTCATTTAAATTTATTGCCGACGATACCCCTGGTTAAGCACCCGTCGACAATTGGCGCGCCAGGTAGGGGCAGTGTCAAGATCAATCTCATCAAGCTCGATAGCGTCGATCACCGGAGTCGCCGTCGTCTCTGCTCCCGGCCGCCGTCGTGCTCCCGGCCAGGCTTACCGCTTCGGGAGCCGACTACGTCATTAACGACTTCGGCGAACTCCACCTCTCGGATTCGGATCAGATTCAATCTAGAGGAAACTACAACAACACCTCCCGCTCGGGTTAGGGAATTCCACGGTGTAGGGACCCGCCTGAACGAGTCGAGTCCCTTCTGTGCCTTACTGTACTAGTCCCTGGATCAGTAGCTAGTACACACAGATTTTCAGAACTTGGATCATAAGCATTCTTATTAAGACATTAAATATTACATTAGAGTGCGACCGTTAAGGCTTATAATACAAAAGTCTGGCACGCAGGCCATACAATTGCGGAAGCATGGGTACATAGAAGAATCAAAAGGGAAAATCCAACACAATCCCACAGGCAAGGCTGTAGTACCGTTCCTAGGCGTCGGAGAAATCCACACCCTGAACGCCATCGGCGAAGCCATCTTTTTCAGGCTCAACGTCGTCCGGGTAATAATTTTGAGGATCCGAACATGCTCGTTGGAATGAGCAGCCCCGCGAGTGAACGCGAGGGTGAGTATATGTGCAAATACTCGCAAGCCAAATTGACATATGCAAATGAAAGCTTTAGCAAATGAGGGATCAAGGTTTCATTTGCGGAAAACCATCTTTATAAATTTTCCTATATCTTTGAATATGTGAAAAGGAGTAAGAAGAGTTAAAACAAAGATCTTTCTTTTTGAATCTCCGGCTACCCATCGGTTTTAACCTAGCACTGGTAACTCATGGCTACCTGCCATGTCCATCCAATGATCATATGGCTATCTACCATAGAAATTCAATATCAGGGCTAACCGCCAAATCAAAATCTTAGGGCTATCCGCCATGTCAAAATCATAATATCAGGGCTAGCCGCCATGCAAATCTCATGACTACCTGTCATGCATGCTAACTCCATTACTTCAGAGCGTCCTGCTGCGAAGGCCCAAAATAAGACTCACGATGTTCTGTCGTGGTTTCCTTTTAAAGCGCCATTTCAAAAACAAAATGAGAAAAAACTACCATGAGGCAGCGCTCCGTCGCCCGCCCTTGACCGTGGGCACGGCTATCTAGATAGTTCTACACTCTGCAGAGGTTGCACACATTACCTACGAGAGGTAATTTACAAAGTAAACCACCACAAGGTCTTTAACCAACTCACTCCCAGCTCAGGCATCACCGCTAAGGATTCAACCCCATGGGCTGGTACCCAGTTTCCAGTGGCCCCCTCTTGCGTCAATAGGTTCAAATCTGTGCGACACTGTTATCCACGAATTCTGCACTCAATTCTATGGCATCGTTTTCTATGGGCACTGTCAAATTCTGCTCGATTCTGAGCGGTTTCGTTAACCATGGTTCAATTCCATTAACCACGGATTCTGCGCGACACCATGTGCTACGTATTCTGCGCTGCCTATTCCACCAAGTGAGATGTCCGAACTAAGAGTTTGAAGGGTACTCAACCAGGGCCTGTCCATACCAGCACTCGTGGTCGCACTGTTGAACTTAGTTTGTCTACCTCAAGGACTCGGTCCTATAAGATTTGGGTGGTTCCCACACTAGGCTCGAGTCTCGTGCGTACTGCACCAATCCATACAACCATCCACCCAAATCAGGGTTTTGCCGAAAATCCTTTCCCCTTTACAGTACCAACTATTGTACCCCAATAGTCCCATTTTATCAAACATGACAGCATCAACTGTATTTAAATCACGCAGTTCAAACACTGCATTTCACATGAAATAACAGTGACGACTACAAGCAAATATAACAGAGCTAAGCATTTAACGATCAACTAATCAATGAAATGGCAATAAACAAATTATATATTCCTAGGGTTGACAAGGATCAGGTTTATACGATAATAATAAATTTTTCTGGGCATTTAACTATTCAGCCTAATCAACAAGAATTTTTACATTTAACCATAATATGCATCATAACAATTCTAGTAAACCATTTATAAATCTAGGCGGCAATATGATCAACAAATATTGTAGGGAAAAAGTCAACAATGACTTGCCGTAAAAGCGGTCATCCGGTTGTCTAGACGGATCCTTGGTAGCAACGACGTCGATATTCGGATCTTGCGGAAACAGATAAAACACAAAATAAATGAAACATACACAAATATGAATGCAAATGATGAAAATGACATTTGTAAATTAAAGTATGCATTTTTACGAATTTATAGAAATTTATTTCAGTGAAAATGGGTTTGTTTTGCAAAAGATATGAAAATAACAAATTTCTGCAGCAAATAAAATAAGGGAAATGGCCATGGGTTGGTTCTTACCGCGCCGGCCCAAATATACGCGTGCGCGGGGGAGGAGGCTTAAGCCTGGCTTGGCTCTAGACCGACGCTGGCTGGGTCGGCCTGGCGCAGTTGGGCCACGCGCGGGAGGGGCGCGTTGGGCCGGCTGGGCTGGCTTGGCTGGAGCTCCGGCCGAGGGGAGGAGGGGGCTGACGGTTGGGCCCAGGTGGCAATGGCACAGGGCAGGGAGGAGACTGACAGGACGACCCCACCTGGCGGTGTGATAAAACAGGGGAGGCGGCGGCGCAGGCTCGGGCGGCAAGGAAATCAGGCGGCGGCGAGCCGTTTCGGTGAGGGAAAATGAGGGGAAAGGGAGAGGGAGCCGAGGGGAAGCTAGAGGAGGGGTCGGCAGCTCTGCAAATCGCCGGCGTCGAGCTGGCGGCGGTATGGGGAGGAGGGGATCGTTGGCGCACGGCGGGGAGGTCACCGGCGACGAGGGGAGGGATGGAGCTGCACCGGCGAGCTCCAGTGGGTGAGGGATGAGCTTTGGGTGACGCGGATTGAGGTAGTGCGAGAAAGAGATGGGCACGGCAGCGGCGAGCTCGGGTAGGAAAGGGGCAGTGGAGGTCAGCATAGGCTACGGGAGGAGGAGAGCTCACCGTGTGGCTCACCGGCGGCGACTTACCCACGACGACGGCCACGACACGTTGACTGGACAGAGATGGGAAGGCAAGGCGCGGTGGGCTTTGGCTTTATAGAGTGCGGTGGCGGAAGGCGACAACGACGTTGGGACCACGGCTGGCAAGTGGGAGACAGCGTTGTTGAAATATGATCCGAATTCTAACATGAGTCTTGTGGGGACGCCTGGAGGGCCCACGGTTCGGTCGTGGTAATTAGCGGATTTGTTTCCGTATTTGTCAGCCCTCAATTCTATACTTACCAGAGGGTCGCTGTACACATGCACTAGACCCTGGATCAGTACTCTAGTGCGTGCAATACATAGCCGAGTATCATGCAGACATACGTTTCATTATTCGAAGAATTACATACCTGATTGATTGGCGCGGGCTTAAGATCAAATAAGCCGTAAGACTTTACGATGGTTATAGGAAACCCATCAGGGTCAGCGGAGCTTATAGATTTATTTGCAAAATCTTCCAACGGCTATGAAATCTTGCAGGCGACTAGAGCAAACTCTAAACCGCATCATGGCCATCGTAGCCAGGTCATCTCCTTTGCGACACTCGAGCAAATCCACCACCTTAAAGTAAATCTAAAAGAGTGGAAATATGCGAGGTCAGCGTCATCCAAACACTGGCTAGTTAACACTTCCCTTAATGCATATAGCGCTTAGAAGGCTTTAATTGGGGTAAGGTTATTTTATTTGCGTAAAGCCAAATTTATAAGATTTTGGAAACATCCTAACTAGCATCAACTAGAATTGGATCTTATTAATACCAATCAAAGGTTTCCATCTTAACAATGCACTCAAACACAATTAACCAAGCATGAACACCAACCAACCCTTAATCAACCAACTCTCATCCAAATACACAACCCACAATTGATCAACTCTTGTCCCAAACATAACCAGCATAACAGATCACCACAATCCATACCATCTTATACACAATTATCACCCAATTGACCAACCTCGATCATCAGCTCATCCAGCTTAAACAATCACCATACCAGCCAATACTTTCTAGTATTTTCTCCTGGTTGCGCCCAACCAGACTTTCTACCAGCTTACCAGTTCCCTGGGAACTTTCTCCTGGTTGCTCCCAACCAATCCATACCACTTCTTACACCGGGCAGTTTCTGCACTTTGCCAAACGCTTCCTTAATACTCCTGGTAGTTTCAGCACTCTACCAAACGAATACCTAGGGCAGTTTCGGCACTCTGCCAAACGAATACCTGGGGCAGTTTCGGCACTCTGCCAAACGAATACCTGGGGCAGTTTCGGAACTCTGCCAAACACTAATACATGGGGCAGTTTCGGAACTCTGCCAAGTGAACCCATGAGGTTTAAGGCAAGGTTAGTTGCTAAAGGCTTCAGTCAGATACCAGGTATTGATTATAATGATGTTTTCTCCCCGGTTGTGAAACATAGCTCCATTCGTACATTTTTTAGTATTGTGGCTATGCATGATCTTGAGCTTGAGCAGTTAGATGTAAAGACTGCATTTTTGCATGGTGAACTGGAGGAAGAAATTTACATGGACCAACCTGAAGGTTTCATTGTTCCTGATAAAGAAAATTTTGTTTGCAAGTTAAAGAAATCTCTTTATGGTTTAAAGCAATCCCCGAGACAATGGTATAAGAGGTTTGACTCTTTTATGCTCGCACACAGTTTTAAAAGGTCTGAATTTGATAGCTGTGTTTACATTAAATTTGTTGACGGGTCACCTATATACTTATTGTTATATGTTGATGATATGTTGATTGCTGCTAAGAGTAAGAAGGAGATCACTACTTTAAAGGCACAATTAAGTAGTGAGTTTGAGATGAAGGATCTAGGTGCAGCAAGGAAAATTCTAGGCATGGAGATTACAAGGGACAGAAAGTCTGGTCTGTTATATCTTAGCCAACAAAGTTATATTGATAAAATTCTTCGTCGCTTTAATATGCATGATGCAAAACCAGTCAGTACTCCTATTGCTCCTCATTTTAAATTGTCATCTTCTCAATGTCCTGATTCTGATGAAGAAATTGAGTATATGTCCAAAGTTCCTTATTCTAGTGCTGTCGGTTCATTAATGTATGCCATGGTTTGTTCTCGTCCTGATTTGTCTCATGCTATGAGTTTGATCAGTAGATACATGGCTAATCCTGGCAAAGAACATTGGAAGGCTGTACAATGGATTTTCAGGTATATGCGTGGCACTTCTAATGCTAGTTTGCAGTTCGGCAAGACTGGAGATGGACTTATTGGATATGTTGATTCTGATTATGCTGCTGATTTGGACAAGAGAAGGTCTCTCACTGGTTATGTCTTTACTATTGGTGGTTGTGCCGTTAGTTGGAAAGCAATTTTGCAAGCTACAGTTGCTTTATCCACCACTGAAGCTGAATACATGGCTATTTCTGAAGCATGTAAAGAAGCTACTTGGTTAAGAGGTTTGTATGCTGAGCTTTGTGGAGATTTATCTTGCATAAATTTATTCTGTGACAGTCAAAGTGCTATATGTCTTACAAAGGATCAAATGTTTCATGAAAGAACAAAGCACATTGATGTCAGATATCATTATATTCGTGATGTTATTGCTCAAGGTAACATTAAGGTATGCAAGATCAGTACTCATGATAATCCTGCTGATATGATGACAAAGGCAGTTCCTGCTACTAAGTTTGAGCTTTGCTCAAGCTTAGTTGGTATTAAAGTTTAAGTCCTAGTGACTTTTGGCGCACAGTGATTTTTATTTTTGAAGTGAGTTGATTGACGATATTTCATTTGCTACAAGATGGGAATTCGTCTCAAGGTGGAGTTTGTTGAAATATGATCCGAATTCTAACGTGAGTCTTGTGGGGACGCCCGGAGGGCCCACGGTTCGGTCAAGGTAATTAGCGGATTTGTTTTCGTATTTGACTGCAGTCAGTTTTGTCCACCCTATATATACCTCTTGTAAGCCGCATGGGAAGACAAGTCTCCATTGTTATTCCCCTGCTTTTGTACTCTCATCTGATATAGTGGATTTCGCCAGTCGGCGCCCGTGGTTTTTTCCCGCAAGGGTTTTCCACGTAAAAATCTTGTCTCGTGTTCGATCTTTAGTTTGATATATTTGCTAACAAGCGTGACCCGGACGCCACGCTGGCGAGGGTACGGCGTCGGGTCCCACGACGAGCAGCGAGTGGCGGAGGATGCTCCGGGGAAGAGACAAGCCGACAGCAGGAGAAAAGAAAGGAAAAGAAAGAAGGGAAGAAGAAAAAGAAAATAAAAGGAAAAAGGAAAAATAGACAAAGAAAAGAAAGGGGTGGGGCTCACTGCTAGGAGAAATTTAAATATTTTTATTTAAAACAGAAATTCTCAATTTATTATAATCACATTGGTTTAAATTAATATGATTTCTTTTATTAAATTTTAATCAAAATATTGTTTACAAAATATATTTTTAAATCTTTGCAAATAATTATTTTTAAAACTCAAAATATGGTTTTAGAAATTGAAACCAATAATCTTTTTATTCATACCAAAATTTAAAATATTAGTGACCAAAATATCCTTTTGGTTTTTGCCAAAATAGTAAAAGCATTTTTCGAGTTAGATTTGAATTAAATATATTTTTATTACACTTTAATCATAATACTAATTATCAAACATAGATTTTTATTTTTACAAAAATATCTTGACATTCAACATTTTGAATGAAATTCTTAAAAGGTAAGATGCACATTTTCAAAATAAAATATTTTTAAATCTTTGCAAATAATTATTTTTGAAACTCAAAATATGGTTTTAGAAATTGAAACCAATAATCTTTTTATTCATACCAAAATTTAAAATATTAGTGACCAAAATATCCTTTTGGTTTTTGCCAAAATAGTAAAAGCATTTTATGAGTTAGATTTAAATTAAATATATTTTTATTTACGAGTTAGAAGGTAACATGCACATTTTCAAAATGAAATTATTTCAAGAAATTTTTTATTTTACATGAAATTATAATGATGCATGGTTTTTAGAGTTTTGAAAATGGGGATGCTATACACGGTCATCTACTCATGAGTATTACGCTCATGGCTCACTTTCTGACTCGGATACAGCGATAGCTCGAAGACAGATTCTGAACGTTATCTTGTTTTGATAATTCCCGATGATCTAGAGTGTATATGAAGTCGGGACTAGATGCGTTGGAAAGATAATTTCGTCATCTTTCCGTGAAACCAAAGAATGCCCAAAACGGAGTTTGGATGTGTCCGGGGCGTCCGTTTGAAGGCAGACTGTACGGGAAGGTTGCGAATCTCAGCAAGCTCGTAAAACCCATCTGCGGAGGTTGTGGCATGCGGATAGGTCGTGGCACACCTTCAATGACATTAAGGATCATCAAGGAGCTTCTCAAACAATCGACAACCAACACTTTTTTCAGACTCGGATTCGATTCAGTCTGAGGAGGACATTGACACCGCTTCGTCTGGACTCCCGTTCGGGTCGAGTAATGCCGGCACCACCAACTCCCGAGCGTTGTGCCGATGGCTCAATTCTCGATTCGGATACGAAGAGAACCTAACCAAAAACGAGTTCAAGATGGTGGAAGCCTTCAGCTACATACCACACATATTCAACGACTAAGTCGCTCTTTTGGACTCGGACTTGATCCAATATAAAGAGGGCTTCGTCATTATTATAATTCAACTCCCATTCAGGTTGAGAAACGTTGCTGACACCTACTCTCGAGTTGTGTGCCGCACGATTCAATTCCCAAATCGGATACAGTGAGTACTTAATCAAACACTTCTACAACACTTTCACAGGTTCGGACATGATCCAATCCTTAGGAGGAATCGACATCGCTTCGCTCGGGCGTCCGCTTAGGTTATGGAACGCCGCTGCTATTTATGCACGGATTGGTTCCCGACTTGGATACGGAGAGACTCTGACCAAAGTTTCTCGGGTGGTGGCCGCGACTAACACAACGATTAACAGATTTATCATCGCCTTCATCCTCGGCAAGGCTTTTCACTTCGGGAGCATCGAATTCGTCACCGGCAAACTTCGGCAAGATCATGCCCTTCGACTCAGATCAGATCCGATTTGAGGGAGACTTCAGCAATGTCCGGCCTAGACTTCTCTTCAGGTTCAAGGACGTCGCCGCATACTAACGCGTAATGCGCCGGAGGCCTAAACTCTCTTTTGGACTCGGATTAGATCTTTTTCGGGAGAGACTGCACCAATACATCAAGATCCACTATTTTGGACTCGGACAAGATCCGATTCACGGAGAAACTTTACCAACACATCAAGATCCACTATTTCGGACTCGGACAAGATCCGATTCAGGAGAAACTTCACAACGCTTCACTCGGACTACCGATCGTGTTGGGGAACGCCACCGCTGCCTACCGATGAGTAGTGCGCCGGGGGCTAAATTCCCAACTCGGATGCGGCTAGGCCCCGATGTAGGACGAATCTCAGATGGTGACCGTCATCAGCAGCAAATCACTAGGACTCGACGATCGTGATGTCCAATCATGTGATGCCGGTTTCATCAACCGCGAGGCGAACGTGAGAAGATGCGATCTGTTCTCGTCATAATCTGGACGAAATTTTTATCGTGACTTCCCGTTGACTCAGAAGGAGTTTCGGGGTAATATAAGATGCGTTGGAAAGCTTATCTCGTTGTCATTTCATCGAATGCAAGAACAACTAAATCCAAGTTCGGATGCGACCGTGACGTTTGTTTGAAGACAGGCTACGCAAAGATGTCGTGAATTTCGGTGAGCTCGTAAAGCTTGTCGGTGCGAGCTCGTAAAGCTTATCTCGTTATCATTTCATCGAATGCAAGAACAACTAAATCCAAGTTCGGATGCGACCGTGACGTCTGTTTGAAGACAGGCTGCGCAAAGATGTCGTGAATTTCGGCGAGCTCGTAAAGCTTGTCGGTGCGAGCCATGGCATGACGATTGGTCGTGCTATCTCATGGGACATTGAAGACCAGCGAGGCCTTTCATCGACTTTCATCAAGGTACGCAAACCGCGTATAGATCATTTACGACCACGGCCGAGACCTCGGTGAGCATGAGCTATTCAACGCCGACCACGGTGTGTGCGTCTCGGTGTTGATCGAGATTTGAAAGACTACATCCGTTGACTCGACGACACGCAACTTAGCTACACGCCTACACCTACAAGTCTACGGCTTGGCGACATGCTACTCGGCTACACGCCAACGCTCTCGCCATGAGTGCCCAAGTCTCCGGCTCGGCTGTACGCCATCGCGCCACGAGCGCCCGATACGGCTACATGCCTATGCATTTAAATCTATGGCTCGGCGACACGCCACTCAGCTACACGCCTACGTCTACAAGTCTATGGCTTGGTGACACGCCACTCGGCTACACGCTACGCCTGCGCCATGAGTGCTCAAGTCTCCAGCTCGGCTGTACGCCATCGCGCGCCACGAGCGTCCGGTACGGCTACATGTCTACGCTTCCAATTCTATGGCTCGGCGACACGCCATTGGGCTACACGTCTACGCCTATAAGTCTACGGCTCAGCGATACGCCACTAGGTTACACGCCTACGCCCGCGCCACGAGCGCACAAGTCTTCAGCTTGTCTGTACACCATTGCGCGCCACAAGTGCCCGGCTCGGCTACACAACTACGCTTGCCCCACAAGCGCCCAAGTTTATGACTCGACTATAAGCCTACGCCTACAACAAAGCTAAGTTCTCATTACAATTATATTTTCATATAAATCTAAGTTGTTTATTGACTTGCTACTTAGTTGTTTTTCAACTAAGCAGTAAGTCTGTGGCTGCACCTAATAGGCTCACTTGTGTGCACTTTTGTTTATTTCTCTTAATGATTGTAAAGAAAACCGAGTACTATTCGGAGTAGTGAAACTCTGACCCACAAACGACGAATTCTAGTCACTCGATACGCGTACCAGGGAAAAGAGACATGAGCCAATTCCTGACGCCCGTGGGCTAGACTAGTCGGGCAGAATGCATAACAAAAGAAGATTGCTTAGAGGAATTAAAGATCAAAAAGAAAAGAAACAAAAGGACATTAAAATTACATAAACAAAGTGGTTGGATTTTTATGTCCATATAACTATTTTCATGATACTGCCTAAATTCTACATGTACATGATACATGGCTTCATGGGTTTTACCTCATCAAGTACCTTCTATGACTCTGTATACGAGTAAGAAGGACCTGCGCAATAAGCGACAACTATGGCTCGGCGAGCGTCTGACACGGCTACACGCCTGCGCCCGCACCTCGAGCGTTCAAGTCTATGGCACAGCTACATTTCCACGCCGACTTCGGTACGGCTATATGCTTACGCCTTTGGCCATAGGCCACCCTGCCCCCTGAACGATAACTACGGCCTTCCAGCTGCGCGTCACAACCATTGGCTACAAACGTAGCCGGGATAAGCCAAATTCAGCCTCGGTACACCCCATGTTGGGTCGACTACCGGAAGAGCTACAAAAAATACCCATCTCTCGGTATACCCCATGTTGGGTCACTAGTTGGTCACTGCATGTCAGGATCAGATACCAGTGATGTCGGGATTGAGTTTTGATGGTACATCCCAGATAGGGCTGACGCTGTACACCGCAACCCGGGTATGGATACCGTACGGCCAAACTCTATCCTTAAGGAATGTCCTATGGTGGGGCCGTCATATATATTCTACTCCGGTCGGGTACAGGTACCAACTGGCTGACAACATTGATATGCCCTATGTTGGGACACTAGCTGTGTGCCGCACCAGTCGGATACAGGTATCATTGGGCTAAACCCTATCCAGATGGTATGTTCCATGTTGGGCCAATCGCTTTACTCTACGAGTATAGATATCAGATGGTTAAAAAAGGTATGCCCTCTGGGGACACCAGCTGTATCCCACTCCGGTCGGGTACATGTACCGCTCGGCTATTCAGCCGAAACCAAACGGTACGCCCTTTGCGGCCACCAGCTGTATACCACTCTGGTCGGGTATAGGTACCACTCGGCTGATGACATGTCCCATGTTGGGCCGATCGCTGCGTTCCAGCAGAACTAGATGCCAGATGCCTATACTTCATGGTATGCCCCATGTTGGGCCGCTAGCTGTATCCCACTCCGGTCGGGTACAGATAACACTAAGCTTAAGGTATGCCTCATGATGGGCTGACTGCTGTATTCTACAAGATAGAGACAAGTACCAAGTAGCCATATTCATGGTACACCCATGTTGGGTCAATAGCTGTACATCGCAATACGAGTACAGATGCCACTTCATCAAAAATCAAAGTGATGCACCTTACAAAGAGCCGACCGCCAGAACTCCGGCAATCCTGGGCTGGGTATCAGTAACAACTCTAGCGATCTCTATGAGTTCTTCAAAGTCTCCTCGTAGATAACGGGCAGAAGTCAGCCGGGAAGAAGCATCAACAATCTATGAAGCACTTGGCATGAAGCATGACTCATCCAAGGTGCGTAAAGAGGAGCAGTAACTAGACTATGAAGCAAGCACTCGGGGGCTACTGTGGATAACATAGACCTCGGGTACTCACACGGCTGACCTAAAAGACCACCCGACAGGGCATGGACCTAGTCGGGTGGATAATGACGGGTATCGCTCGGACTCTAGAAGGTTTGTCTTACAAGAAAAGACATAAAGATATAAGTCTATCCCTAATAGGGGAGATACACTTGTAATCTCGGATAACTACGTATCTGGCTAGAGGATAGGGATAAGAATCCTACCTCGTAATTGACCAGGACTCTACCTTGTAACCCTGTCCCCACTATATAAGGCGGGCAGGGAGCCCCTGGTTTGGCATCAATATCTTCATCTCCAAACCAATTCAATACCCTCGCCTCATAACACAACTTGAGGCTGAGAACACAACATACGTGAGATCTCCCAATTATCTTGTACGCATATACCTCATATAATCCCCGAGCACATGACTAGGGTATTAACTCTACCCTTGAGGGCTTGAACCTGTATAAAAAAGACCCCCTGTCTTGTGCTACCATCGAGTTTGGATCCAGCGCATAACCCCATTTAAATTCATTGCCGACGATACCCCCGGTTAAGCACCCGTCGACACATGTTTATTGGAGAATGGTGAATCTAGATAATAGTAACGAGATTAGTACATGAAATGATAACCACCTTACTAAGTAGCATTATTTCATGTCAGATATTGATGGAACTCTACGTTGAGTTTTTGATGGAATCAAAGATGAAAAAAATTAGAAATGAAGATTTATTGTTGGGATTTTGATAGCATTAGAGATGGTAATATAAAAATGATGATTTCATGTTGGAACAAAGAACTTGGTACTGATACATACACTGTACGTCTTTGACTGAGAAGGAAAAACGACTACCATTAGGGTACAGGGTTACACTGGTAAAACGGAGTCCGATCCCTTAATCAGTCGAAGGACTGTTTTCCTATGAATTTAAGAACTGGGCTCACACAGTACGACCTCAAAACTTGTCTATGGGGACGAGCTTAGCTAAGTAAGCCTAGGAAATTATCGGTAACTATTCCGATTTGAATTCGAAGCACCAACGAATGGGAACTCGGGCCAATCCTTGTAGCCCCAGTATCCGGTCATTCCAGTGGTCACCTCGACGTGATAAATTTTGGACAACGGGATGGACAGGGTTGGTCACGCATGCTCCATATTTAATGTAAATAGTTTCTAGTAGATTTCTCAGAATAACTGGCTTTTTGTTGTGCGTCTTTGGCTTGTATCCCTGATACTCGGACAGGCACGTACTAGCAGTCGAGGGTAAAGTGTACACACTCTGCAGAGTATTATATAAACTATCATGATAGTCGCGCTCTCGATTATGAGCATGCTTGGTGATTGTTCTTATGGTAGCTATATCTATACTTCTCACCCCTTGCAAAAGACAGAGTGAGGTACTAATCTGAGGAGACAAGAAATAATTACCTGGAAAGAAATGATTTATTACCTCTACTCTAATGATTTCTCCAAAAAGGCATTTTGTATACTTTAGAAAGGCTTTACGAAAGAAATTTTAGGAAAAACCCGAAAGAATTGTCCTTTGTACTGAGCTTCACATTGCATTATTTGCTTAGACTTGTGGAGTACAATTGTGCTCACGTATCTTGCTTTTATTTTTCTTTTCAAAAACCTTTAGTTTGAGAACCATCATAGGGGAGCAAGGAGCTTTGCGAAGCAGGGGATTACGAGGAATATCCTGGAGCTTAGGCTATGTTCTACTAGCTATCGTGCCTGTGGTGTGAAAATCTTCAAATTAAATAAATCCCGTGATTTAAGATCGTACCTTAGTGAGTACGAGTATTCATCATATTGTGTAATGCGTCAGCTACGTGTCGGCTTGGTTGTACTATTTTGCGCTCCAGCCCTATATATTCAAACCTTAAATATTGGCAAAGTATCATTCAGTTTCAGGATTGTGTGCACTAGCATTGATCCTTGGGACTAGTGCAGTAATACACGGAAGGGCACGATATGTCAACCGGGTCCTGACGGAAGTGGTATCAGAGCCACAGGTTCTTGGACGCGATCTAAGCGATGAGACCAAAACTAATTTTATATATACAAGTATTTTGAAAACCCCTCTATAAATAACTTGCTTCTCTCTTTGTTTCCACAAGCTCAACTCATCTTAGCTCATTCTTTTATGGCCCTCATTCCAAATATGCCAACATTCACTTCTTCCTTGGTCCAAGGATTTGGTGGTTTCATCACCTAGCTCCTGCTATTGGAGTGGTTACGTTTTGAACCATCGGTGTTCAATGGAACTATCACCATTCGTCGTGGTAATTCGCGTTGGGTGGTGAGTGTCACCATCTTTGCTATCCAAGATGTTGTCCGACTCGCCATTATCCGTCTTGAAAGTCTCTTTGCTGGAGAATTGTTCGGCTCTCCTTTTCGCTACAATCCGACGAGAGTCACCAATGAAGACTACAACACCTTCCGTCCATTGGCAAACGAGATCGACCCGACGGTTCCGCATCTCGCCGCCATGGTACAAGCCCTAGACGAAACCTATGTTAATAGCATTTGTGAGTTATCTCATGTTATGAGGAAGGTCGTCGTTTGGAGGAACTCCACAAGGAAAACCTGGAGCTACCACCTCGCGGAGAGAGCACACCTTGGCTGATCGCACTGGGCAGGCGTCAGCCCCATACATGGTCTTACGACTTTGCGGCGACCTGAGTTTTTGGTAACCAGTCTCCCGGGCTTGGTCACTGTGACCCCCTTTTGCGAGGGGGCAACCCTTCTCCTGAAGTTACGGGGTTATTTTGCCGTGTTCCTTAGAGAGAGTTATCTCGTGCCCTTAGGTATTCTCTACCAACCCACCTGTGTCAGTTTTGGGTACGGGTACCCTTTTGTTGAAGGTCGTTCGAGCTTTTCCTGGGAGTATGGCATGGGTTACATACTTCAGCGCCGTAGCACCTGGTATGAGCCTTGTGGAGAGGCAATAGCTAGTCCACGGGGCTCATACTTCAGTGCTGTAGCACTTGGTACTTGGACCTCAGCTCAAGGCATTTTCTCTACCCCTTCTTACCCGGAAAAAGTAGGGTCACCTTGTGTCCTTAAACCTATAACCAGCTTTCGGCTAACCTAGCCTCCTCCGTCCCTCCGTACCAACAAGGGGTAGTACAGGAATATTGACCTGTTGTCCATCGACTACGCCTTTCGGCCTGATCTTAGGCCCTGACTCACCCTCCGTGGACGAACCTTGCGGAGGAAACCTTGGGTTTTCGGGGCATTGGATTCTCACCAATGTTTTCGTTACTCAAGCCAACATTATCACTTCCGCTTTGTCGACCCTCGCTTTCGTGTTTTCTGCCCTCTAAGGCGGAACGCTCCCCTACCGGTGCATTTTGACACCCCACAGCTTCGGCAGATTGTTAGCCCCGTTCATCTTCAGCGCAAGGGCACTCGATCAGCGAGCTATTACACACTCTTTAAAGGGTGGTTGCTTCTAGGCAAACCTCCTGGCTGTCTTTGCTCCCCGACCTCCTTTATCACTGAGAGGTCATTTTAGGGCCTCAGCTGATGATCCGGGTTGTTTCCCTCTCGACGATGAAGCTTATCCCCCATTCACCAACTTTCCCGTGAAAATGATATGCTCCGCACGAATCTTGCCGAGTCTGGTTCCCCATCATGTGAAGGAACCATCGCTCTAAGCCAACCCCATCGTAGTCACCTTCTTCGTTGCCCTTGTCCTTCCAGTCTCCGTAATTTCAACATTCTCGAGGGTACCCCCATAAGGAGGAACCTTGACCCCCGTGTGCGCAACCCCTCCTTAGCCAGCACTGAGTGCAGCATTTATCGTGCTGCTACTGCCATTGCCGCTAGTGATCCTGTTCTTTCGGGCATGGATCTCAACAGCAACATCCATTGGAATGACACTGCTGGTCCATCTTTCCGAGTACTTCTTGATAACGAAGAAGAAGAAGACCCCAACGAGCTTATCTTTGAACCGGGCTTCGAACCTTCCCAGTAGTCTAGCACTAGCTACCTTATGTAGCTAGTGCTTCCTTCTATTATTAGTTTATTTGTACCAATAGTTGTGGTATAGTAACCACGTCTGTTTTATTTCATACCTGAAATATCTTTTTCCCTAAAAAGAGGTGCACCACCACCACGTGTCCTCCTCCCAGCGCGCCAGCCCTACTCAGGAGACCATCCCTTTTTTCCCTCTCCGCCGTGCCGTTTCAAAAGAAATCGCCACCGTGCCACTTCAAAAAATCAAATCCATGCTGTTGCCTATTTAAATGGGGACTCCCATCGGGATCCACCGAACAACCCACACCTCCTCCCCTATTCCTTGCCCACCAAGCCACATCACCATCACTGGCAATGGGGAAGAAAACCCGGAGCCGATCCTCGAGTCCTAGTCGCCCTCCTGCACCCAGTGAGCTTTAGCTATTCGTCGTGGAAATGAGGCGATTCCCACTTTGGATCACTGCTGCCACCTTCGCCGTTTGGGTAGCCGTCGTCTACTGGGCTTTGTGGAACTACCACCGTTAACAACCATAGTCACAGTGTGTACCTGCTTCAGGACATGGATCCTAACTTTCTATCCTGTAATGTGTGTAGGTCGATTGTACCTAGTATCGTGGTACTACAACCATGTGTGTTGTACTGTCCTTTCGCATGAAACAAAAATGTATGTGTTTTGTGTTAATATATATATATATATATATATATATCGTCGAATGATGTGCCTCTCCGCAGGTCCTAGCCGTCCCCATCGAGATCGACGGTTGACCTAGAATCGTCGAGAGAGTTTAGGCTGTCTCGACGGCATCGAGATGGCCGTCGAGAGAGATTAAGCTGTTTCGACGGCATTGAGTTAGCCGTTGACATAGATGCTATTTTAACCGTGATTTTCCATGGGACTTAGGCACTTAGGCACATTAGTGCCTAAGTCCCACACGCTGATAGCCACCACCGCCGCCTCCTCGCCTGCGTCGCTCGCCGCCGCCTCGCCTGGGCCGCCGCCACCTCGTCTTCGTCGCCCGCGGCCACCTCGCTCGAGTCGCCGCCTCGTCGCCCGGGCCGCCGCCACTTCACTCGTGCCGCCCCACCCTTGCGTGCGCCGGCCGCTGCCGACCCCTCGGTCCTCCTCCGCACTGCCCTCCCCCTCCGCCGCCTCCGCCTCTCCCCCTCCCGTCCCCTCCCTACTTTTCATATCCGACGCCGTCCCCATTGTTGACAGTCGAAGCACGAGGTAATCGAATTCAAATTTTTTCGTACTTGTTGTGTAGTGTCGATGGCCATGCATGATTAGCCGACACTAATATAGGTTTAGTAAATAAATTAGGCAAATAATAAATAAATAAAATAAATTAGGCAAATAATAAATAAGTAAAATAAATGTATTGTAAATAATTGATTTTGTTTAGTAATTACTAATTACTAATTATTTTTTGATGGATGGTTTATTGTTTATTAATTCGTAAATGTTATTTATTATATTTTTTTGGTTTGGTAATATATTAGGCTTAATAATATCATGTCCGCATTAGTCTTTTTCAATTATCACCTAGTCGTATATCACCCAATCGGAAACGGCACAACTCGTATCGAACACGAACAATGATTCGTTGTGTTTTCGTACGAGATGTAATAATTGTTTCCGAATTGTCCAGTGGGGGGGACGACCCAAGTCGGCTGACTAGGATAGAGACCACTCGGGTTACGTATAACTTGAGCGCCAAAAAAGTTGCCGAGGATATAGCCAAGCTCTATGTAATTAGGAAATCAACACTTGCATATCATGCATCGGTACAACCGAACCTGGTACTATGTACTACGTACCACCATGTAACTCTATCTCCCCATACACTATATAAAGGGAGGGGGTAGGGGGCCATAGGCATATACGATCATATACGATATACGTGATTATCATCCTCATCATTATAATCCCAAAGCACAGGAAGTAGGGTATTACCTCCGAAGTTAAGGGCCTGAACCTAGATAAATCCATGTCTTATGCTACCATCTAGTTTGGATCTTGAACGTGCCCCCATACAAATTCATTGCCGACAGTGACCCCCGATCAGCCACCAGTCGAATTGGTTCTGGCAAAAGTTGCACAGTGAACTTCAGGAAGCAAAAAAAGCTCATTTACGTAAATAACGAAATTACAACGTAACTATAGGCCAACCACATATCACAAACCCAACAATAGGCCACTATGTAAAACATAAACAGTGAAACTACAGTGTCATTAGAATTTTATCAGCACTTCAATCAGTGTGAGCAATAAGGCTGAAATAGGAATACATGGAAACTATGAAAAGGAGACACATAAAAAACAACGTGACGCCTAAAAAACAGAACAAATGAAGGCAAGAATGATTTTGTACCCTCATTCTTGCAATAGTGCTCCACAAACGCCCCAGTAAAAATATAGCGCCTAACTATTATGTGTGCTTTTCCCAAAGAATAAATGTTAGGACAAAGAAAACATTAGGACAAGTAACACACCTGTAATTATTGTTTTTCTTGTGGTCCAACCGTCTTGGTGGGGCCTTTCCTAGTATTGAACTCCTCTTATCCTTGTAAATCAGTAGAAAAGTATATGAATCTGGCAAGGTAATCAGAAAGTTGTGGATTATCCCTGTAAACCTTGAATGTTCATAGAAATATTGATAAAAGTGGATGGAGCATTAAACAAAAATTTAATATACTAAAGTTTTGTTAAGCTATACTAGAGTCAGAATGGTACTAACTGTAGTCAGTTCTGATGCTTTAACGAAGCACCTTGGGCTTCCACTAAATATCATCAGCCCCTTGATAAATTCATTTGAGAAATTATTTCTATAATGCCTATCAAATAAACATAAGAGACAAAGTAAGTAGCAATAGACGAATAGTATTGAGAAAACACAGGCTAAAGCCGATGTCTTTGTTCATCTAGTGGTTGTCGTGCGGCTGACCGGCAGCACTCCACCATGGTTCTACTTTCCTGCACATATTTGCTTTCATCAAACATCAAGAAAAAAGGAGTGCTGAACTATTCTTTCAAAGGAGTACAGATATGTCTTATAGTATTAAAGCATTTAATTACCTGTGACTCGAGACCAGCTAAGTGAGCTTGCTTTCTCTTTCTCGACCGTCAATTCCCTGTTCGACACCATCCTGTAATTGAAAGCAAGCATTTTAGGATTACCATATACAGTGCGTCATGTAAGCTCTTTGTTCAATGCCAAAAAACAACAGAGTTCTATTTGCAAGTAAGACTACTTATATGATTCTAGGCATGATTGTTCATGTTATTGGTATGTCATACTGTCTCATTCTCTTCATGTCCATCGGGTTCGTGCTTTGCTCACACGCCCCCCTATGTCTAAGAATGATTCACTGTCGGAATCTGAACCACCTGACCCTCCCAAAACCTGGCTCTTTTTCATTCAGAGTGGTCGCTGAAGTCGGCCTCGCTGCCGCTGCCAAAAGATTGAACAAAGATTGAGCAAGGATAGTAAAAAAAAATAAATATTATTTAACTGCATTATAATCAAGCTCAATTTGGATGTAAAAGCACTAATAGTTGCCTAATATCCAAATTACATGTGGTTTAGTTTGCTGTCTAGTACCAAATCATGGTACGCAGCTCTGAAAACTGATGAAATTGATTAAAACTGTAATTGCAATCTACGAAAAAACACTGAACATTTATTTTTTTTTTAAAAAAAAGAAACTGAACCTTTTAATTTCAGCTGTAAAGAACTGATGAAAAACGTAGAAAAGGGAGCATGTCAGCCGATACCACATATTGATTATTGTGACTCGATCGAGGTGGAGACTGCAGGTTGCCGTGCACCAAGGTTCTGGGGCCATAGGTGATTGTGAATGCTTTTGTTCATGGTGTTCTGCTCAGTAGGAAATAAAATAAGAGCAAACTTAAGAATGTTATAGTAGTTGTGATCTATCATCTAGCTATGGTTACTGGAGTAGTTGTGACACACAAAAGATATATTTGGACAATAACCCTAGGTATTCTCTACCTACCCACCTGTGTCGGTTTCGGGTACAGGTAACCTTTTGTTGAAGGTGGTTCGAGCTTTTCCTGGGAGTATGGCATGGGTTACATACTTCAGCGCCGTAGCGCCTGGTATGAGCCTCGTGGAGAGGCAATAGCTAGTCCATGGAGCAAATTACTTCAGCGCTACAGTGCTTGGTACTCAGACCTCGGCTCGAGGCATTTTCTCTACACCTTCTTACCCTAAAAAAGCAGGGTCACCTTGTGTCCTTGAACCTATAACCAGCTTTCGACTAACCTAGCCTCCTCCATCCCTCCGTACCAACAAGGGGTAGTACAGGAATATTGACCTGTTGTCCATCGACTACGCCTTTCGGCCTGATCTTAGGCTCTGAGTCACCCTCCGTGGACGAACCATGTGGAGGAAACCTTGGGTTTTCGGGGCATTGGATTCTCACTGTAAAAGAAAATGGTTGTCACTGTACACAAGTATGGCATTACCTCGGCGCCGGACTTCACAGTTGTGCATTTTGGAAAGAGCAAACAAACAAAATTAGGAATGATAAACACTAACCTCTAGTCTGAAGCTTCGGTTCATCTCAATGGACCAGATAAATTGAAGATGATCATATCCTTTAGAGCAGGAAAAGAGATGAATTTAGTAGAGATAAAGGGTATAGTACACATGAAACATACAATTTTCATGAATAGCCTAATATTTCAATGGAAGATAAACCAATCTCATAACTAAATTTGCATAACAGAAAAAGATTAAGACAACACAACAAAGAGGCAAACACATTATATACTTGCAATTAGGGCTGGAACTTTAGCTCGAAGCTCGCGAGCTGCTCGGGCTCGGCTCGTGCTCGGCTCGTTTGTAAATGAGCACGAGCCGAGCCCCATTTTCAGCTCGTGGCCATTAGCGAGCCGAGCCAAGCCAGAGGCTGGCTCGCTCGGGTTCGACTCGTTTTGGCGCATTTACATGATATCGCTATCTGTTTCATCTATTAACCATTAGAAAATGACATATCCTATTGCCAAAAGGCCCATAAAATAGCCCAAAACCCAAATATGGATGCACAAGTTATTTTGATACTTATATGTACAATGGTAACTTATATTTTGCAATGTTTAATGCCCTAAAAGGTTGGGAGACTAATATTTTCCCTGGCTCGCAAGCGCTCGCGAACTGCTGAGCCGAGCCCAGTTTCCAACTCGGACACCCTGCTGAGCTCGGCTCGGCTCAGCTCGGTAACGAAGCGAGCCGAGCCGGAGGCTGGCTCGCTCGAGCTCGGCTCGTTTCCACCCCTACTTGCAATACAATATGAAGCAATATAAAGCCTAGAAGCATTAGCTGCATAGATTACTTATTTTTTCGTCTAAAGTTAATTTAGAAAAAATCACGTACAACATCATTCATAGTCATAGATAAACCTGAGGACTAAAGTTGGGTTGCTCTTACAATTTACTTGCAATACAATATGCAACAATATAAAGCCTAGAAGCATTAGCTGCATAGCTTACTTATTTTTTCGTCTCAAGTTAATTTAGAAAAAATCTCATACAACATCATTCATAGTCATAGATAAACCTGAGGACTAAAGTTGGGTTGCTCACATATGCAACACAGGGAATGATGACACTGTAAAACCATTCTTTGGTAGCAAAATAGACACATATTCACAGTATTTAACAATTGATTTTGGACAGGTTCTGCTCTAGTTATTGGATTGGATATCAGATTCAAAGATCTAAACAATTTTGCAATTGCAAAAGGTTAAATGACATATTAAATCATATGATGATAACGTAATATAATAAAAAAAAACAGTGCATAGTTATACAATTCAAGGTCAGGAGAGGCCTTATAGTATCAACATACAGATTACTCCTATGTTTTTTGGTTTCCGGTTCAACATACAGATTCAAACCTCTCAAGGGTTTAATACAGGAGCAAAATGGAACGAACAGTTCGGAAAGGTCACATACAGGAGTAAAATAAAATAGACCGTGCTTTCTTACATATAATATGTATAAAAAACACTTGCCTAATAATAGAAAAATACAAAAAAAACATGTTACATATATTATAATCATTACTAATTAATAAATTAATGAAACATATATAAAAAAGAATCGATGCAAATACAACACGATGAAAAGAATAGCTCAGTAGTAAAAACTGTTACTCAACCTAGCTCTGTACTGTTTTGTGTATTGTGCTTTCGTTAAGTCTATATCTGCATCCCGTGATCTGAATGCATTTTACTAAGATTTTTCAGCTAGAAGTTTCCCAGAGGCACGATCTGAAAAGTGGCTGGCAATTTACTTCACTTAATATCTTGGGCGTTCTTCCATGAACATTCCCTGAATACCCCAAGCAGAAGCAGTACGTGACTCTGTGTCCAGTTGGAGTTAATTAGCCTTCGTTTTTCAGCGGTATGTTGGAAGCAGCATCACAAGTACCAGCCTAGAAAATGCTAACGACCAATTAGTGTCCAAGATAATGGTTGTTTATGTCTGTTAATTTTCACTCCTCACACTGGATTTTCTTGTGGTCCAGAGCTTCATATAACTTGCTATGCGCCTACCGAACCGAAGCCACCTCATGTCCGGTAGCTTTAGGTTTGTGAAAACGGATGGATGCATGTCAAGGAGTCAAGGAGACAGAACGTGCCAACCAGGTCACAGCTAGTTTTTTTGTGCAGAAAAGTAAAGAGTGCATTTATAATTACACCATACTGAACCCAAAGTTTATATATGATGATGACGTGGACGGATGTGACCAAGCTTGAACAGAAAGGAGAATTGCAAAAGAAATGCGGATTTCAGAAAAAGAAAAATATTCAGGACATTGTCAATGGAGTTTTTCAACCTTCAAGGTTAAACTTCAAACAAGCTAGCAAAAAAGTAATTAAATCATTCGTTCTCCCATTTCTTTTAACTATAGTTTGTTTGTTCTCTCCCTGCAGCTCCAACTATTTCTTGCTGCCTTTTTGCTCTGCGTTGCATTCACTCTAAGCTTCCTACAAATTTCGCTGCACTTTCATAACTCAGAAAATTTTAGAAAAAGGCTATACTAGTGAAGACCATAGCTGAGGCTTTGGCTGGTTCCTACTGCCTAGCAAGCTGGGTTAGTCTATTAGGGCTCATTTGGGTGCTACGGGGGGAAATCCCAGGGTGAAATTCCCTCGAGGGGGATTTTAATGGCTCGATCAGAACCCAGGGAAAGAATACCCTGCGCTTTACCTCCCCTGGGATAAGGCAGCCAAACTGGGTTACAGTGACCTTATTTATTTCAGGCTTTCAGCGTTTCTGCTTCCTTGTGGATACTACGTGCATACATTGGGAAGTCAGGGGCAGATGATATATACAAATGCTATGTACAGCAGCAGTACACATCAAAAAAGTATGGAAGCACAGAGATTTGACCACCTAAATAACCATAGAAAAATAACCTTTGCAATTCTTGTCAAGATATTGTGTTCCAAAATGCTATAGCAGTAGTACACATATAATATAAAAAATCCAATAGTTTAGAAAATAGCAGCACATATCTCTGTTCACATATAATAGCAGTACACGTATTATCGTTAGCATACATGTTTAGATGGCTCTCAAGATGCTCGGAAGCCGCCAAATCTCTGTTCCTAGCCATGATCCTTCTCATAGGTTCAATCAAATCAACATAACCCATAATTATGACAATGAAAAAACATAATGCCAAAACATGAAGTCAAAAAAAAACATCATGCCAAAACATCAGTTTCTAGCTTTGAAATAATTGACAAAACATCATGCCAAAGATTTTACGAAGTGAACAAAAATTTGCAAGGTAAGCTTCTATGCCTTGTCTGCAGTATAAATTGAAGAAATATTAGAAATATAAAGACAGCAAAGCAATTTTTATCATCCACTTAATGTCAAGCAATAGCTAAAATTAAAATGGCTGTTGATGCTTAGTATATCGTAGGAGCCATATGTTGTGCAGCCTCTCTATTAGATCCACTAACTACCACCAACAGTTAACGATTAGTTACGGAAAGATCAAACTTCAAACCACATGTCGAGAAATTGTCGAGAAACACATATTGCTTAACTTTTTTATTTTCACTCACATGCTCAGATTCATCAATGTTAAATTATTAACACTGCTAAGGGAGGGATTGTTAGCAAATATTGCAAACCAAAGATCGAACACGAGACAAGATTTTTACGTGGAAAACCCTTGCGGGAAAAAACCACGGGCGCCGACCGGCGAAATCACTATATCAGATGAGAGTACAAAAGCAGGGGAATAACAATTGAGACCTCTATTCCCGTGCGGCTTACAAGAGGTATATATAGGGTGGACAAAACTGACTGCAGTCAAATACGGAAACAAATCCGCTAATTACCATGACCGAACCGTGGGCCCTCTAGGCGTCCCCACAAGACTCACGTTAGAATTAAACCACCCGTGGGGGGGGGAGCCCGGCCCGGCACGAGCCGGCACACGGCATGGTGCGGCTAGAGCCGACTGGCGACTCCACCCCGGTGGGTCCTACTTTTGGACCTGGCCTAAACCCTAAGCAGTACTATATAAGAAGAGGTGGAGCACCTATTGTACAACAGATCTGAGAAATAATAAAGAGAAGCTCCACCCATACATCTTTGTGTCTCCTGTGTTTGATCTTTCTTGTGATTGATTGTCCACGTTTATACCTCGGACTACACCCGGTAGCGAGGTTCTCCAACAAAATAAGGTCTAAGATAAACAGGAATGAGGACAGTGGCCCCTTTGCTGAAGTCCTCTCCAGAGTGTCTGATCCAAGGGCCTAGGGGTGAAAATGAGCCTAGGGCCTAGTGTCTCATCCGGTTGGCCCGGCTCAGTCAGAGACGAGCCAAGCCAGGCATCGGTAGCTTTGATGGGCTAAAACTTTGGCTCGGCTCGACCTGTTCCTAGCTGGCGAACAGAAACGTTGGCTCGCGAACCTATCTGTTGCACAAACTCACAACAGCAAACCAACGATGCAGCGTCTGACCAAACGGACTAATTGCATGCCTAAATCTTAATTGAATGATTTTAATCGATTTTGATGGAATCAATTATGCATAGAGTTGATTCCAGCTGATGGTTGTCTCTCTGAAATCTGAATGCTGAAAACCAATGCCGACTCTCAACTGCTTTGACGCATGGCACGACAGCAACAATATACATGATCCATCTGAATATTTGATAGCACCACTTCCAGATAACCATGCGATGCCTCGGCAATAAAAAAAAAACAGAACAGAAATGCTCCAACACATATTTAAGGTAAAACATGATGAACAAATCAGCCATAATTTCTCCTATATATATAACAGGAAAACAGTAAGCCAAAACGAACGAGAAGCAAGGAAGCTGAGTCACGATGCTGAAGAGATTTGCCTCCTCCTCGCCCTCGCCGCTAACCCAAGAAACTTTGCAAGATTCGCCAGTTGCCACACCACATGCAGATTTGTTTCAATCCTTGAAACAAGTCGGCTTGGCCTTGCCGCACCTTGAAAGAAATCTGCAGCCAGCAGTAGGATTGAGAGGTCGTCGAGGCAAAACCGCGAGCGGCAAGCCGAGCCAAGAGGGCGGCGGCCGGTCGGCGGGAGGTAGCCAGGAGGGACAGCGAAGGGAAGTCAGATTGCTGGAACAGGCCGGCGGGTGGCAAGAGTGCGAATACAAGTAGGTATTTTGTGTCTGGGAAAGTCCGAAGAAAAAAGGATTTTGAATCCACCTTTTCCTTTTTCCCTTCGAAAAATAACTCAATCAAAATCCAATTATCTACTCTACAACTTGTTATGGCTAATATACTTAGTTCAACCTGTATCTGTTTTAATTATGTTCTTTATCCAACCTGCGCCGCCCGCCGGTCTCTTCCAGCAATTTCTTACTGTTTGGATGCTTGGGTGGTGAGAGCGTGGCTCGCGTGAGCCAGGCCCGCGGGAAACGGCCGCGCACCTCGTTTCTCCGCGTGCAGGTTGCGGCGTCCGTTTACACTACGGTTTACACTAAGGCTGCATGGATTGGGCTTGGTTGCGCGTATGGATGCAGCCAACCAAACGCTGATTCAGCACGCTATCAACGTCTCACGCGAGCCAGGCTGTCGCCACCCAAGCATCCAAACACGCCCTTGACTTCCCTCATGGGAGGATTTAGGAGCAACCGAACGCGCACACGCACGGTGACTAGCAGACGGGAGTTCTTTTGACTGCGGGCTAGACCGTTTTGGGCCTGGGGTTGGGTTGCACCTCCACGGGCCTATGTCCTACCATCGTTGGTGAGCCGGCTGCACTCGCCGAGCCGTGGAAACCCGAGCTGGGTACGTAGTCTCGGCTTGGGCTTGTTTCTACATTCGAGACGAGCCAAACCAAGCCAAGCTTGTAGGAGCCTAAGCCAAGCAGCGAGCCGTGAATTTTTTTAAACCCTAAAAGGACTTACACTCCTCATTGGAGTACCTAGGAGAAGGAGAAGGATGACGAGGAGAGTGAAGCGACTGTTCAGTTGTGCCATCTTTGCCTTCGCCCTTACCTCGGAGGGATCAACACTATTTTGCTTAGGCCTAACTGCGAGACAGTGCCCAGATAGTTACGCCTTTCGTGCGGGTCGGAACTCGGAACTTATCCGACAAGGAATTTCACTACCTTAGGACCATTATAGTTACAACCGCCGTTCACTGGGGCTTCGTTCGCCGGCTTCCCTGTCATCAGTTCACCAACTTCCTTAACCTTTCGGCACTGGGCAGGCGTCAGCCCCCATACATGGTGTTACGACTTTGCGGAGACAAACAGTCGCCCGGGCCTGGTCACTGCGACCCCCTTTTGCGAGAGGCACCCCTTCTCCCGACGTTACAGGCCTACTTTGCTGAAATCCTTAGAGAGAATTGTCTCGCACATCCCTGTTGGTCGAGGAGGTCCAAGCGGAATTCCTAGCTGACGAAGTCAAATACCTTCTCAAAGTTCAACTTAACTAAAAGAGACAGACTTCTTTTCCCGTGCAACTCAGTGACCAAGTTATTTTAGTAGAGAAAGTTGTCATGTATGCAACGGCCCTTGATGAAGATGTTTTGGTTGGGAGAAACAAGCTCAGGGAGCCATGGCGCTAACCTTTTAGCAGTCACCTTAGAGAATAGCTTGCCAAAGTTGTGAGTGAGGCTAATCGGCCTGTAATCGTTGATCCTGCAGGAGGCTCATTTCTTAAGGATAAGGGTTATATATGCCGAGTTAGGTAGGTACAAGCCACCACCATTGTTGTCCTAGAGCTAATGAAAGGCTGCTAGAAGGTCCTGCTTAGTGAGTGCTAGCAAGTTCGAAAGAAGATGTTGATGAACCCGTCAGACCTGGGTGCTTTCCCTAGGGGCAAATGAAAGATCACGACTGTGACATCCTAATAAATATTAGAATGTCCCAAGTTTCATTTAAAAAGAAAAACTCAGAAAAATAATTTCTATTTGTTTTCCTATATGGAAATCCCTAAATTTTCAAACAAATGTACTTTATTAACGTTTATTTTACAATTGGGATTTATAAATTATAAAGCCGATTCCATTCTCTGTCTCTCTTTTGTATCCTTCACTCTTTCGGTTGTCCTCGACTGGAGCCCTAGCTCTTTCCTCTCATCGTCTTCCTCTCGATCCTTCCTTGGTCAAGACCCTAACCCGGTCGATTTTCTACGTAACTCTCTCGACCGAAACCCTATCGTGGTCGACCCGACCTATCTCTCGATCAAAACCATAATCGGTCGACGCCCTCCAAAACCCTAATTCCGACTTTGAAACCTTCCTGACCAAATCCAAATCATTCGGAGTCCCTCGCCAGTTGTACCTGTAGCAATCACCGAGAGTCCAAACCCAAATTCTCCAAACCCAAATCCAAATCTGACCTGCACAAAAACCCAAGCCTAAATGTAGCCCTAAGCCCAATTTCAAATTACCTTTAATCTCCGGCCAACCCCTCATGTCGCCGAATCCCCATCACCGGAGACCGTCGATGCCCTGGCCGCATCCTTGTCGAGCCAGCGTCCCTCCCATTTCCTAGCCGACCACACCATCTCGGGCGATTTTACATCCAGTTCGGTAAATCAAGCCCAATGAGACTCAGGCCCAAAGCCCATCTCCCTGCGATATAAAAGAAAACATAAACAGGTTTAACCTAAATCTAATCCCTTGCAGCCGCCATCACCTCCACGCCACCCCCATCCTCAGCTCACTGCCGCCCCCGGCCAAGCCGCTGAAACCGCCGCCGCCTTGGTTCCCAGCTCAGGCCGCCGTCGCGCCCCTGCCGATGGAGCCATGCCGCTGTGCGTCTGCCGCCGGCCCTGCCTGTGGGACCGAGCCACGCGCCGCACCCATCTCACGGCGCCGGCTGCCTTGCGCCGTCGTGGCCGCCCTCAGCGCCGCCGGAGCGCCGTGTCGACGCTGGACGCCACCGCCACACCACCACCGCGCCGTCCCCTGCCCAGCGCCTCACCCCCGCGCCACCCAAGCCAGAGCGCCGCCCAGGCCGCGCCCTGGCCAAGCACCTGCTGCCCCGGGACGCCGCTGCCCACGCCTTGCC
>SPJY01020410.1:421799-440611 GCA_005191435.1 Raddia distichophylla
GTTACAATTATGCCCCCAGAATAGTGAACGTTACTAAAATATTCAACCGATAGTCACATAATGCAAAATATGAATATAAAACGACAATACATCAAGGAAAATAGAAAATCACCTTATAATAGTACTTTGCGAGTCTTCGTAGCTTGAAAACGCTGTATCAAATCATCATCCGGTATCTCTTGACCCTCTTCCTCTCTTCAACACAATTCACCGACAAGGCGACAATCTGTAATTTCATAACCAATTGAAATTTGACATAGCACATTAGCACAATAGCTCTGCAGAATCACAGATGGGCAGATGCACAAATCAAAAATAAAATTCCTCTCTTCAATCTTCATCGGTGACTAACCAAATAGAGAGCATGAGAGAAAGGAGGTCGCAGGCGCTGTGCGGAGCAGGCCGGACCGCCGGAGTTGGAGCAGGCCGAATAACTTTACCAAATTTTGCAATCAACGAATAACTTTTATGAAGGTACTAGTCCTTTTCTAGTTAAATAGAAATATTATTTTTAATTTTTAAAGTAACATACTCATTTTTTGATTAAATGGATTTTTAATTAAAATAATAATAATTTGGATGAGATACAATGCCATTATTTTTTATTTTTTGGAAAATGAGAATTTTACGGTGATTAGCAGCAATAATGCAGTCTGAGGTCAATTATTGTGGTGTGCAGGACTATCACTAGTGGTTCAAATTAAACCGCTCGTCATAGGTTATTATCATCGGCGGTTCATGCAAAGAACCACTAGGGATGGTATCGTCGGCGGTTACTCATACTATCACTAGCTATTGTCATCACTTGAGATTATTTAGGGGATCGGGCGCAGGGCGGGTCGGGGCTACCAGTGGTTTTCGCTATCTTCCTTTAGTGATGGGGAGACTTGGATGTGTGGTTATGTGGTAGTGGACCAACAACCCATGGTCCACACGAAGGCCAAGGTACGTGCTCGTGAAGGGGTTAGAGCATCCACAACAACCCCTTTATATCTACCCTCTAAAAAACTTTTTGCGTCCCCTCTATTCATCCCTCTAAAATTACTTCATATTTTATTAAAAGATTTTTTTCCTCCAGTAGCCCCTCTTATCTGCTATAGTAATATACCGGGCTGCTGGGGATGGTCTTAATTGAGATAACTCAGCACCTTCGATTTGCTAGTGACCTAGAGCTTATTAGCTCCTTAGAAACACTTATTGTATGGGGACTAATTAGCACGTTTCATAAGTGTGTGTGTGTGTAATAGTCATCTAGTTTCTCAATATTGCAACTTCTCAAAAAAAAAACAACATAAAACTAAAACTGCATTTAATATGAGCATATCTTGTGGAAAATTTGCATTATGGTTGATGATCTTGTTAGATTTAAATTCATTTGAAGTAAAAAGATTTCATGACTATAGTTTAACAAAGTTTGAAGTCAATCAGTTTGATCACCCATTTTTTATATGACATATTGCTGGATCAATAATATCTTTTGTACGGCTTTTCCTGTTGTAGTAGCTTCCTTCCAAGATATTGAGGAAACAAAATAAGGTTATGGGCTTATGGCTAAACGCAAAATAAGGATAGCTAAACCCAAAATAAGGATAGCTAAGCCGCAAAGAAGGATGGCTTCTGAAACAAGCAACGCTGGTTCATCAGCAAGAGCGTCAATGGACAAACTACTCGTGAATGCAGCCATGAAAGGTGATTCCATAACAATGAAGCACATGGCTTTACGGGATCCAGGCTTGCTGCTTGGAACAACTCCACAGGGAAACACGTGCCTCCACATAGCTTCCACGCGTGGCCACGCCAAATTCTGCAAGGATGTACTGGCGCTAAACGCGTCCCTCCTCTCCATGGGCAACTTGCTGGAGGAGACGCCGCTGCTCACCGCTGTTACGAGCGGCCATTCCTCTCTGGCTTCTGATTTCCTCCAGCGATGCCTTGAGCTACGTCTGGGCGAGGCAATCTTGAAGCAGGACGAGGATGGGTGCAACGCGCTGCACCATGCGATTCGCAGTGGTCACAGGGACCTTGCGCTGGAGCTGATAGCGGCAGAGCCTGGCCTGTCGCGAGGTGTGAACAAACGCAACGAGTCGCCTCTGTTCATCGCGGCGATGAGAGATTTTACAGACGTTTGCGAGAAGCTGCTGGAAACCGCAGTGTTTGCTCACGTGGGAAGCTGCGGCTATAACGCGCTTCACGCTGCTGCTCAATGCGGAAATCCAGGTGGGTTGCTGGATTGGCTTAACAAGCTCGATAACCTCTCTATGGCCACGTTTGTTTTATATTAAAGTTGAGTTAAGTTTTATTGTATCAAATTAGTGAACCCTTCGAAAGACATTTTAAAAATTTTAAAAATTATAAAAAATATTTTGCGAAGTCTAAGAAAAACTATTTAAAACCCATAAAAATAAATAGAAGATATTACATTATTTGGCTTATTAGAAAAGACAACTTTTCATTTAATTTAATTTAATTTAATCTAATCTAAAACAAACAAGTCCTATGTCTCCCTTTAAAACACTATTCCAATGAAAAAATAATGTTTAGAAGGAGATATAGAGAGACCGCTAGCAATGCTCTAATCCTAAACTTGCTATACTGTATAATTGCTCCAACAAAAACTTGCTGCACGCTAACCGTGGTTGGTGTGTTTCATTTGTTTTCAGAAATTGCTAAGAAAATCGTGAAGGCACGTCCATGTCTTGCCAGAGAAGAGGAGCAGGAGGGGAATACTCCGATGCAGCTAACTCTTCTTTGGGACAAGACTAACGAACTACGAGCACTGTTGGAACACGATCAGTCTTTAGGTTATGTAGTGAGTAGAAAAAATGGCGCCCCTCTCCTTAACACTGCCGCGTATCGCGGCCATATTGGCGTTGCACGGGAGCTCCTCAAGCACTGTCCGGATGCGCCCTATACCACGAAAAATGGCTGGACATGCCTTCATGCTGCTGTAAAGTCGGACCAGACGGAGTTCATTCGGTTTATCCTGGGGAAGCCACATTTCCGGAAACTCGTCAACATGCAAGACATCGAGGGAAGAACTCCTCTCCATCTTGCTGTTGCCAAGTGCAACACAAGAACTGTTGCTGCTCTGCTCGATCACAGCGACATCGACTTGACAGTGCTGAACGTCTCTGCCAATCCACCGTTCTATGCATTAGACTCAGCCGCCGCTCACGCCAAGACATTAAACTGGGTACGTCCGTACTAATAATTTCTTCTCTTCTTAACAATACTTCCTCCTTCGTTTTGCTATTATGTTTGTACATAATACACTATACGCACTGGCCAAATAAACGAAGACCATCGTACCCCTATTTAATAGGTTGTTGCAACTATTTTTTTCTTGCTGAGCATTTAATTGAGGGGTAAAGAATGAAAACATCACAATGACAAAACTCTTAATATTCTAAACGAACAAACATTCTGAAACGTATTTTTTCGAGATAATAAACAAATGTAGTGAAACAGAGGGAGTACGTCGCTAGGTTCGAATAAAAGCATATCCTACATAGAAAGGATTGGATCAACCAAATAATTATCACGTAAGAATGAGAAAATATATGGCCATCAACTATCTTATGTTGTTGGCCATATATACTCTTAGCTAGTCAACTTTACTCAGTGCCTCCTTTTATATAGCCCCATAGTGAAGCCCTACGATAGAAGCCCAACAAATCTAGCTCACATCATACGTGGCCTATAAAGCCCACATCATTATATATATGTGGTTTGCTATCATTGAGCTTACAATGTATGTGCCCATGGTTATTATTGGGCATAAAACCAAACGATCTCGCACTTGCACAATAAAAAAATTATCAAATAATTTCAACCTCTTTAAGTATGTGACCCTAGCTTAACTCAATATGAAAGGCTCGTGTAGTGGGTGATGGACACCTCCACTTTTTAACTTGTACTCCCCATCACCAATATTTAATGTGGGACTAAACCGAACAATCTCCCCAATCACACATAGGGGCTTATGTGACAACCATATGAACTCCAAGAAACATTCCGAGTTCAAAGCTGGAGTTCTCATAACACTTGTTAGAAAAACAGAACATCGACACTAAATCTAAATGACACCAGGAGAACGATGTTTGGTAACGCAATTTAGCTCTCAGACTACATCTGTTAGGCATTGATTATGGGCGCTCCTCCCATTTTGAAATCCTCGTAACGTCTTGTACGAAACCGTGTAGCTCACATCGAGTCACTCGATGAATTTGACTTGATGCACTACCTTTTAAAACACAATGTGCTAACACATGAAAATCCTAGTATTGTGGCTCCACATGCAACAATACTCCATATCACCTCGTGAAGGTGCGGAACCGATCTCTCTCCAATCATCACAACCTTATTACCCTTCATGATTCTGACGGTCTTCCTATCTTGAAAATCATTCCATCATATATGATATAGAATGAAATGAAATTTCACCTTAGTCTTGACATATGTTTCACTCTTTAAAGTATCCAATATCAAATTCACCTTGCAACATGTTCTTGATGGCTCCTACTCCAATGACATGATAGTCCATGCCATCACCCAAGTAGATCAATCCAAATTCAGCTGCCTTGTACAAAGCAAACCACTTCTTTTTATGTCACATGAAAAAACCAATTGAATTCAACATCTACACTTCAGTTAACTGCGTATTTGATACTGAGAGAACAACATGATCGTTGGTTTTTATGTCACCTTTAGCCATTGCAACATTAGTGTTTGCTCATTCTTCTTTTTGCTGGCTCAATCCTACTAACCACGATTTACACCAGCTGATCCATTTGTTTTCAGGCAGATTACCAACCTCGTCACCTAATTCGTTTGCCTCCTTAAACAAATTATTAACAAGATAGCTTGATACCGATCGCCTCCTAGCATAGATTATCCCTGACTTCGCCTTTCAGTTAGCCAATCTGGCCTCTTCGGTCAAACCGTTAACAAGCCTCTCTGAACACCTTTCCTTTAGAACCGGCAAGCATCTCATGGCTTGTTCTAAAACCTGTGATTAAACTGATTGAACTGAACTATAGATGTGAGTTTTTTTTTTGCGCTCTTGCTACGTTCCTCTTCAAGCACTACATATGTAGACAATACCCCCCGTCTCACATGGCCTAGCTATTCCATCTCTTATCAAATGCTGGACCAAATCCGCATAAGTCCACAATCACATCCATATCCACACTAGCATACCAAACCTTCACTAGGATCCAAACAAGTAATAGAGATCTAAGCATTTGCTATAGGAAAGTTTTAACACAGACTTAAGAAGTCTAATTCAACTTTTAATATTTTTCTTGATCAGATTAAACAAGGATATGATCATCAAGGAAATCATCAGTTGAATCAAATATAAAATGATTTCATCGTGGCAAATCTTAGTGACCCACTTATTTTAAGCTCTTCCCGCTGAAGTTACTTGACCTCCGCTCCCCTTCTCCATTAAAAAACTCAAAAAAAAAAACCAGTCGGTCACTCACTTGTCATTATGGAAAGGGCCTCTCATGTCAAAAGGAGGTAAGCTCACCCATCCCAAGGCAATCTTCACAGTGAATTCAACCTATCCTGCGTTGATCTCCTACTACATCTCCTTTCCTTTTCTTTTCCTCACCTTAATTTCCGTCTAGCTTCTATATTTGATTTGCCAATGATGCCTTGGAAGCTACGGCGAAGATATGTGCAAAGTACACCAACACCTTCTATGGTGACTTCATTGTTATTTAATATTTTTTAGGGGATCTTTTTTTCTAAGAAAACAGTGAGCAAGATGCCCACTGCTAAATTTATTCAATAAAAAGAGATAAATAGAAAATTTATTTACGAATAGATGCATAAAAAGAATCAAATATTAAGAAGCCAATCGTGTATTTCTATGCAAAACCTAAAGAAGTGACCAGAGTGCAACTTGATAACTCAAGATCCAATGAGTTTAAAGTATTTTGATCCCCCTCTTGATAAGACGACAAAAGCGAAAAACCTAAAACCCTGGACTAGCGATGTGATCTCTCCGCACGCCTGGTCACGCCTTCGTCTTTCCGAGTTCATCGCTCCTTGAAGCTGCCAATGTCTCTAGGTTTCTAGGAGAACCATGAACACCCTTGCAAATCTTGATCAACTTTCAAGTCCCCATCATCAGCACCATAACCAAATACGACCAATGCAAGGCTAGAGATATCCACAATCTCCCCCTTTTTGGTACTTGATGACAATCAATGGATTATGCTAAGAAAATTGGTTAGTTCGAAAGAACATGCACAACTATGTTGCAAGAATATGATGATTAAACCAAGAACAAAGTCATAGCACCAAAATAATATAATCGAAAGAATTGCATTAAAAACATACCAATCACTCGGCCAACACAAAAAATAAGGAAGAAAAGATAGCTTCCCCTAAATTAATGCACGAAAATTAAAGAGAAACACATGTTTAAATGACCATCATCTAAAAGATTAGCAAGTTACCATAAAGATATAATAAAATCATAAGATAGTGCTCGAAACTTAACTCTCTAAACTCCTTACAACTGAAATCTTATCCTCTTACTGTCCCTCTTTTGCATCAAAGACCAAAAGGGGGCCTAATATTGAGGAACTTTTGTGTCACCACCACCATGACCACCAGCATCGATTGAAGCTTCAGAACATTCAAAGCTAGCATGCTTAGAGTGATACCTAGTGGGGTGAACTATGGCTGCCAGAAACTAAAGATGATGGGCTGCAGGAATAGATCGATGTGAGGGAACTGACACAAAATCACTCGCAGGCCTAAGGTGCTCTGGAAGAGAAAAAGTGAGCAACAAAAGATGTTGTAGTCAACTGGGAAGAAGAGCGGGCACCACCGCCACGAAGGGAGGGGATCACAGTGCTGCTTCATCCAGAGCTTGTGAGGCCAAGCCGTCGCCAGCACCGCCTGGCCACCCAAATCTAGGTTTCAAACTAGCTGCCATCGACACATGGAAACAACCAAGCAGAGCGTAATCCAATCCTCGATAGCTAGTCCCTAAGGCTTGAGTGAAATAAATTATCTCCTTGATGTTGAAAAATCATAAACGAGGGGATTAGACATAGGCTGTGAACAACATACAACCCATCCAAAATATAGAATTCAGGAAGTACATACTCTTATTAATCACGGAGACCAGATCCTCTCTAGCTAACCGAGCATAAGGAATGTCCTCGCAGGTCTGACACAAGGTTAGAATCCGAGCTCTTCCAGAGTGGTATCTCACTGATGGCTTGGGCCCCCCTAGAAGAGGGCCTTCTTCGCCTTCCACCTAAGCTGCGCAGGAAAGGCCCAAAGCCAATCCCAGGGAACAGTAAAGCTTCATAGGGTCTTTCTATCCAGGTGCAGGTAGTCGATTTGAAAATCATGGCATGGGTCTCCTTTTTTTCATCGTGAGACGGACTCATGACACCGCTTCCCATCCATGGATCAAATGCCTAGAGAAAAGAAACAGGCACGTCATGAGGCGGACCTATTACGTCGCTACCTGGACATGGACCATATGCTAGTGGAAACGAAACAGGCACGTCAAGAGGCAAACTCATGACACCACTTCCTGGGCATGTATCACATGCACGAGAAAAAGGAACAGGCGCGTTATGAGGATACTCATGACGCCGCTTCCCAGGCATGGATTAGATATTTAGATGTCCCAGGAAAAGGAACAAGAACATCATGAGGCAGACTCATGGCGCCGCTTTCTGGGCATGGATCAGATGCCAGAGGAAAGGCACGTCATGAGACAAACTTATGACGTCGCTTCCAATGCATGGATAAGATACCCGAGGAAAAGAACGGGCTTGTTGTGAGGTGGACTCATGACGTCACTTCTTGGACATGGATCACATGCCTGAGGCAAAGAACAAACACGTCATTAGATGGATTCATGATGTTGCTTCCTAGGCATCAATCAAATGCCCGAAGAAAAGAACAGGCACGTCCTAAGACGAACTCATGACACCGCTTCCCGGGCTTGGATCACATTCCCATGAAAAGAATAGACACGCCCTGAGACGGACTCATGACACTGCTTATCGTGTATGGATCAAATGCCCGATGAAAAGAACAGGCACATCTTGAGACAAACTCATGACACCGCCTCCCGAGCATGGATCAAATGCCTGAGGAAAAGAAATAAGCACGTCGTAAGGTGGACTCGACGCTGCTTTTTGGGCATGGATCAGATGCCCGAGGAAAAAAATAGGCATGTCATGAGACAGACTCATGATGATGGTTCTCGGGCATGGACTAAATGCTCGAGGAAAAGAATAGACACGTGTTAAAACAGACTCATGACGCCGCTTCTTGGGCATGGATCAAATGCCTGACGAAAAGAACAGACACATTGTGAGACGGACTCATGACACCGCTTCCCGAACTTGCATAAAAGAACGACTAGTTCAGGAGAGTTATATGAAAGAAAGTCCACTGTTGTCGACACTTATTTTGCCTCAAAGATTGCTAAATCCTTGGAATTAGACCTAGAACCTAAGTCCATGGAAGAGTGCTAGAAGCGCACGGACTGGGCTAAATGGAAAGAAGCAATCGAGGCTGAACTGCGCTCGCTAAATAAGATAAAAGTGTTTGGCCCTGTAGAGCCAACTCCTCCTAAGGTACTCCTAGTAAGAGCTAAATGGGTGTTCATCCGAAAGCGGGATGAAAATCACCAAGTGGTGAGATATAAAGCGAGGCTTATGGCATAAGGGTTCACGCAGAGACCCGGTATTGATTATGATGAGACCTACCCTCTGGTCATGAGTGGAACTACCTTCCGGTATTTATTATCCCTCGCAGCAAATACGAATTTAAAAATGCACAAGGGAGAGTGTTATAACCCTAGGAGATTTATGGGCCGAAAGCCCACATCTAACCCTAGGGGTATTATGGGCAAAATCAAATGTAGACTAGGCTATATATATGAAACCCCTTATACACAAGAGAGATCATCAATAAAGATTATTGTGCCTGGCTTTTGTCTCTCTAGATCTGTGCCTCCTGTCATTGTGTTTGTGTTTGCGTGTGTGCGACGATTGTTTTACAACAGCTACCTCACCATCATGGCCTATGTACGCCTCTATCTTGTGCACCACCTCCTGCGTCTCCGCGTCGTTCTTGTCTCAGTCAAAACTGTGGGAAAGTTTTCTAGAGCCACTCGGTGCCACTGCTACCTACAAAAGAGCACTCTGTTCAAGCGTTTGGCCCATTGTAACAGCCAAAATTTTTGGGGCATTTCAAAATTTTTGAAATTTCAAAATTAATCAAATACGTGCTGACATGTGGGCCCCTCAGCCTCTCTCTCTCTTTCTCTCGTCTCTCTCTCTCCCTTTAAATTAATTTTTCGAACAAATACATTCACCCCTAATTTAAATTAATTTTTTGAACAAATACATTCACCCCCGTCGATCCTCATGTACAATTCATTGAACACTTAGCATGCACCCCGTCCTCTTTCTCCCTGCTGGATGAGAGCAGCATTGGTGTTTGCCACCGCCATATGTAGCCCGCTCTAGTCGGCCATAGGCCGCCAAACCATGGAACCATCTCCACCTGCTGCTGGTCGGGATGGAGATGCTGCGCCCTAAGGACGTAGTGTAGTCAATATCTCAAACACCTTGAGTGCAGAATGCCACCTTGAAGTCTTGGATGTGGTCGGGACAAGGATGTCGATGCAGCCATCGTCGTCTTCTCCAGGGCAGCCAGCGTTGGCCATAGGCCACCATGCCACCACGCCCCAAACCAGCTCGCCGTTGGAAAGCCGCCGTGGACCATCCGCCTCCTGGCGCTGGGCCAGCACGCCGCCGCGTCCAAGCATGCCTCAGCCTCCTCCCTTGCGCCGCCAGCTGCCTGCTGTCGCCAAGCCCTAGGGGCTAGGGCTGAGCAGGAGTAAGCCAACGCCGCTGCCGTCTAGGGCCAGCCGTGGCCGCGTCTTAGGCTGTCGCCTCGAGTCGAGCCAACGCCACTGCTCAACGCCTCTCCACCGGGCGACGCCAGACCATTGCCACCATGCAGCTACGGGGCGGAGCGCCGCCTCTAGGGCTGGCTTCAGGTCGCCGCGTCGCCTCCGCTAAGCCACAGGCCGGTGCCGCCCATGGACGGCGCGCCGAGGCCGCCTTGCCCGCTGCCCAGGGCTTGGCGCCCAAGGGCGAAGCCGTGCTCTAGCGCCGTCGGGGCCGCCTTGCCGACACACACACACAAGACGCCGGAGCCGGCGCCACTGCCTCGCTCGCCGGCGTGCCGCTCCGTGGCTGCTGGGATTCCACGCCCTAGCGCCGCCAGGGCTGGCGCCGCCCATGGCCATGGCCGGCCGGCTGGGCTCCACCTCCTTCCTTTCTTCTCCACGCCGGCCTCCCTCTCTCTCCTGCTGTCTCACTCTCCCATGGGTAGCCGGCGGCTAGGGGGAGGAACCATCGCCGACCTCCTCCCTCCCTCTCCCATTTTTTTCTATTTCCTATCTTCTAATCTCTCTCTCAAATTTTGAATACAAAAATAAAGTGCAAGAATAAATGGAGGCACACAAAATATTTTGTGGAATTTCTGATTTTATTTCTGAATTTTTGTTTCCACCATACACACATGGGGAGAGCCCCTCCTCTCCCCCTCTCACCTCACACCTCTCACCTAGGGCTACATGATGGGTGGATTCTACACCCATGCCTCCATTCCCTCTCTGTATATAGCCTACACACTAAGCATATTCCTCCGAATATTCCGGCAAGCTGGGAATATCCAGTTCAAGCTACGCAGGGCCCGCACCCGGTTTTCTCACAGAGGCTAACCCGTAACCTCCAGGGTTTTAACCACACCGACTAACCCAGAACGGAACCAGGGTTTTCCATGGGCTAACCCAGAACCTGCAAGGGTTTCTCACACACCGGATAAATAAGAACCGACCAGGGTTTTTCCACCGGGTAACCCAGAACCAAACAAGGGTTTTACAACGGGATAACACAGAACCTTCCGCACAACTTCCTCGGTCGCCAGCCCAAGTTTGGGCCCACCGGACTAAACAGCTTCGCCACCATGGTTACCGATGCCACATCGTCCAACTGCCTCAGATCCCTTGCCATGGCTAAGCTTCTCGAGTACACCACGTCATGGTATCGCCAGGTTATCGAAACCGGTCACTTGCACGCCTCCGGACGCACCAGCCTCCAGATGTCCCCGCGAAGCGTCAGCCACGTACCCGGTGATACCTGCATCAATGTGGTGAACACACACGAAACCAACACACCTTATCTCTCCTGCAAGGTTAGTCCATCACAAAATTACCAACATCATAATCCATTCGTGACACCAGACAAGCACACCATCACGTAGCACCGGACATATAGCAAACTCTAATCAAGTACATCCAAAACCTCCATTAAGCAATAAATCTTGTCATTATACTCATCACCAAAAGGGACAACCTCCACAACATTTAACACTAGAACATGTTGCGCATCATGTCAACGCTAGCACTTATGGATGTGCTTGTTTGGTTTGGCCGGATAAGCACATGCCAAAAGTCCTTAAACAAAGGTGATTACCTCCACCACAAACCACATGTCAAAAATACTACCACCTTGAGTCACCCCACGCCACATAGATTTTAGTTGATTAGGTTGTTAAAAGCAACTCAACATCTACAAGTCATACTAAGTCACAATAACAATTACATGTAATGATGAACCTAACCAACTAACAACCCACGAGCACTATCATACTGTGCACAAGGATTAGCTAGGAAATATATAATGCAACAAGAAACTAGCTAAATTCACAGGGGCAATGATGCTATGTGAATACATTTAGGTTCTACCCGAACCCATCATTTATGTATGAGATAAATAAATAGAAATAGTAAACATGGTGAATTTTCGCAAAATAGGAAGCAAGATGCAAACTATCTTGCCTTGATAGTACTATTGGTCCTGAGAACCTCCTCCAGAAATGGTGGGTAAAAAAACACCATAATAAAATGTTAAACCTGCATATATGTTTGTATCGCAGAGGCTCCGCATTAATGGGCGAACAACCCAACCTTTGGAACCACCTACAACTCCAGGTGGCGAAGAGCCGACATCGAGGTGCCAAACCTTCCCGTCGATGTGGACTCTTGGGGAAGATCAGTCTGTTATCCCTAGGTCTACCTGAGACTGGACGTCTAGTGGTGGAAGCGATATTGTTTATTCCCACCTGTTAGAATCTTTATGATTTGCTATACATTTAAGGCTATATAAGTTTTATGATGGTTAGTTCATTGCTCAGAAATATTTCTCTTATTAATTCTATCTATGTGCTCTTATGCATCTGTTGGATGGTCATGTGATGTTGGTTTCTTTGCCGATTCATTGTTGCTTGACCGAGTGCTATCATTATAGAGTTAGAATCCGAGCTCTTCCAGAGTGGTATCTCACTGATGGCTCGGGCCCCCCCGGAAGGGGGCCTTCTTCGCCTTCCACCTAATGTGATGTTGGTTACAAGTTTGTGATGATACGAATATCTGTGAATTTTCTGAATTTTCTATGATTTTCTGTGATTTTTCTGTGAATAACCTTTTTTTTTTAAAAAAAAATGTAATTTCGTCGGCCAAAACTGAAGAAATTAATGGTTTTGGCCGACAAAATTAATAGCCATGTCATCCAGAGCAAATCGTGCGATGCTATTTTTTGCTGACGTGGCACATAATTTCGTCGGCTAAAACCGACGAAATTAAGTGCCACGTCAGCGTTCCGTCGCCCACGTGGCCCGCCGGTTTTTTAATTTCGTCGGCCTCTGAAACCGACGAAAATACAGTAATTTCGTCGGCAACCGACGAAAAGGCGGTTAATTTCGTCTAGCACATTTCGTCGGGTTAATTTCGTCGGCAAACCGACGAAATTATGCTAATTTCATCCTGTAGTGACTCTCCATAGACTCCGGGCTGATTTCTATATTCCTACGGCTCGCCAATTGATCCAGGACTATGTCCGCTCCTGTGACACCTGCTAGCGCAACAAGACGGAGCACCTTCACCCTGCAGGTCTGCTGTAGCCATTGGAGGTACCGCAGCAGCTATGGACTGATATTGCTATAGATTTCGTCTAGGGGCTGCCAAAGGTGGGTTGGGGACGGTGATTCTGACAGCAATAGATCGTTTCTCTAAATATGCTCATTTCATCCCTCGACAACATCATCAAGCTCCATGGCATCCCTTCTTCCATTGTAAGTGGCAGGGATGTGAAATTTACAAGTGCGTTTTGGCAGGAACTTTTCCAATTAGCTGTGGTTCACTTATGCATGTGCTCAGCCTACCATCCCTAGTCCAACGGGCAATCTGAGGCAGCTAATAAAATCATTGCTATGTATCTTCGGTGTTTAACTAGGGACAGGCCTTGTCAATGGGTGAGTGGCTCCCCTGGGCTGAATACTGCTACAATACTTCATACCAGTCCTCTCTTCGGGATACACCATTTAAAGTGGTCGATGGGCGAGATCTGAAAGAGCCCAACTGCATATGGAAACTGGTTTGGTCTGGTTGCTGTACCATATAGGCAGTCACTACCTTTTGTAGAACATATTGATCTAGTATAGGCTACAGCCCTAGAATTTTACCAGCTAAGTTTTGGTGGGTATAAAAGGCAAACAAGTAGCCTTGGTGAAGAACATAAGAATCTGGTGAGATTTCTCTCTTTTTCAAACCTAAGAAGATGCTCACCACTGTATACATTATATCATCATTTTCCACTCCTATAGTCCACAAATTCACAAACCTTTGGCCAACAGCCATCTTTCACGGCATTCTTGTTCACCATCAGCAATTGTAGAGCTTAACAATAAAGGATTATTAAGATGCACCAAACTATCGTGAGCCATTTATTTTACTTGGCGGCCCAATGATCTCTCACATCCAAGGGGTAAGGCAGATGAATACAGGTGGACCCATATATGCTAGATCCAACAGTGACCCCCCCCCCTGGGGTGCGGTGCCATAGAAGCGCCCTCCATCAAAACTAAACCCCACAAGCTGTTTGCATCAAATGGATTGTGATACTAGCTATGAGTAAAAATTCTGGCGAAATTTTGCTGGTTCTGGTGTTTCCAGCCCAAGGCAAAACAGCAAAACATGCAAATAAAAGAGGAAATTTTCGTTAAAATTTTGTGAGCTTAGAGTTGCTTTCACCAGTGAACGGATTGTTTTAGCAACTGAATCATGATCCTTGATACTATCCATAAGCATTAAAAGGCTCAAAATATGCTCTTTCTGAACTTGTTATTCTAAGGAAAATATTGTTTCTTGATCACCAAATTCTACATTATCTCCCAACCATACTTATTTTTTCAGGATATCGTTTATGGTAACTAATGGCACTAGCCGGATTTCCTCAGCAGACCTCACCTCCAATGCCTGCAGCACCACGCAGAGGTCAACACCATGCGTCCCACTTAAACTGCCTCCCGGCGAAGCCCTCACCACCACCTTCCTTCCCTCCGGTGCAAACTCCACGAACTCCTCCACGTTTTTCGCAAGCCCCGCTTGCAGCTACATCATCACCGGAGACCACCGGTACAACAGTTACGGCAGAAACAAATCATAAGACAAGCTGGAGCACTCCAAACCAAAACACCTTTCACCTCGTCGACGAGCTGCTCCCACTCACTCCGGAGAAGCCCAAACACAACCGGCTCGTCCAAACTGGATCCAGATCCCTCTGGGTGTGCCAGAAGGGGCTTGAGCTCAGCGGCGGCGGTGGCAGCCTCGAGGGGGTTGACTGACGCGCGAGCGGCGCTGAGACGGGCGGCGAGGGCCGCGACGGAGGAGGCCGCGGCGAGGTGCTCCTGGCGCTCGGAGAGCTCGAGGCGGGCGGCGGTGAGGCGATCAGCGAGGGACCTGAGGTCGTAGAGGTCGGGGGAGGAGGAGAGCGGGGCGAGGGCCGATGCGAGGGAGGACTGGAGGGACGCTGACGAGGCCGCGGAGTCGGCCGCGCGGAGGAGCGCGGAGGCGAGGGGCGCGCGGTGGGAGGAGGCGAAGGAGAGGGCGGAGGAGTGGAGGCAGTCGGAGCGGAGGCGGAGGCGGTCGATGAGGAGGCGGAGGTCGGGCGCGGAGAGCGGGGTGGAGGGATCCGAGTCGGCGGTGGTGGAAAGGAGGAGCTCGCGCACGTCGTCGGCCATCGCCGCCGCGCCGCCGCCCGCGTGGTGGGGGTGCTAGCCGGGGAACGCAGATCAGGCCCTCTTCCCTGATTCCTCACTCCTCAGTTAGTTCTGCCTTCTGCGGGGGAGATTTAACTGCGGGCCACCCAATTCGACGGCCATTACTATTACTCAGACGACATTAAGGGCCTCTTTGATAGTTTGTTTTAGTTTAGTTTTTGTTGGGATTGTAACTTTTGTTATTTTTATATACACCATTCACTTTATTTTTTTAAAATAATTTTTTTTATAACTTTGTTGGTTTTTTCTTAAAGATCTCAAAAATATTTTTTTTAATAATTTATTTAGTCTTTTCATACCACTTTCAAAGATGGTCAAATTTTAGTTTAGTTTTTGTTGGGATTGCAACTTTTGTTATTTTTATATACACCATTCACTTTATTTTTTGAAAATATTCTTTTTATAACTTTGTAGGGTTTTTCTCAAAGATCTCAAAAATATTTTTTTTCATAATTTATTTAGCCTTTTCAAACCACTTTCAAAGGTGGTCAAATTTTCCCAACAAAAACTAAACAAGCTATCAAAGAGGGCAGTCTTCTTTACATTCACCGTATTTTGGCATTTTATATTATTTTCCTGCCATTTATGTGTATTTTCATCGCTGAAATGACCCTTTTATCCCTTGCCCATTGTCTAGCTAAAAGCGTCAAATTAATTAGCAACCTAGCTAGTACAAAGGCGCCCCCAAGTACTTTACTAAAGTAATTTGCAGCAAGAAAATGTTTAAACACATGGAAATAATATTCAACAATTTGAAATTCACCGTTTTGACATAAATTCATCATTTTTTATAGAATTTATTGAATCTGACAAAAAAAAAAGATCAATTTCGATAAATTTCATCGTTTTTTAAGGAATTTATCGAATTTGGCAGAAATAATTTTCCTAGAAATTCATTGCTTTTGACATATCTTCATCGATTTTGACAAAAATTCATCCAATTTTCTAAAAAAATCATTGTTTTTTACAGGAATTTATCGAATTTGGCAGAAATAAATTCTTTTTCCTGAAATTCACCAATTTTGATAGAAATTCGTCGTTTTTGACAAACTTCGCTCCTTGTAAAAAACGATGAATTCCTGGGGAAAAATTATTTCTGCCAAATTCAATAATTTCCTTAAAAAACGATGAATTTCTAGGGAAAATTTATTTCTGCCAAATTCAATAAATTCCTGTAAAAACAATGAATTTCTATAGAAATTGATTTTTTTTGTCAAATTCGATAAATTTCTAAAAAAAATAATGAATTCATGTCAAAACGGTGAATTTCAAATCTGTTGAATATTATTTCCACGTGTTTAAACATTTTCTTGCTGCAAATTACTTTAATCAGGTACTTAGGGGGCGCCTTTGGACTAGCTAGTTTGGTAATTAATTTGAGGCTTTTAGCTAAACAATGGGCAAAGGGTAAAAGGGTCATTTCAGCTATGAAAATAGAGCTAAATGGCAAGAAAATAATATGAAATGGCCAAAATGTCGCTGAGGTAACAAATTCACGCACACGGTGTCGTGGACGTAAAGGCAGACTAAATTAATGTCGTTTGGGTAAAGGCCGTCGAATTGGGTGGCCTGCAGGTAAATCTCCCCTTTTGCGGAGCGCGCTTCATTTGCCGCTCGTAACTACAGAGGAGCCATTATGCCACTGATAGGTGGGACCCACATACAGTGACTCAATGGCACTCTGCAGTTAAGTACACAACAGCAGAAGATCCAGAGGCCCTTCTGTGGCACTCAAGCATAGAAGCGCAGAGCTTTTTTTTGGTTTTTTCATCTTTTCATCAAAGAGTTGAACAATGAAGATAGATGGCAAGTGCCTGATCAGTTTGATCAGGTCGTGTAGTAACAAGGTTCAAATCGTTCGTTTGTTAGGATGCCTTAGTTGCATACATCACTGCACTTCCACTTGACACCTATTTAAACAGCTCGTCTCGCCGCTTCCTTATCCTATTTTCATACTTATGTCGCTCCATCCCCATATGGGTGGAGAACCCATCGCTGTCTCGGCTGTGCTACCTGAGACTCTAGGGAAGTCGGAGGAGAGAGGTCCTCTCAATGCTCTAACGCCCACACCGGATATGGACCGAACTGTCTCACGACGTTCTGAACCCAGTTCACGTATCGCATTACAAATTTGCTAATAATGGGACATCCACATTTTTTTTTCTCCATATCACTTTAAAGTTGCACTTAGGGATGTGAAGGGGGCGGGTCGGCCCACTTGGCCCTTTGGCCCGACCCTCTTTCGGTCACAAATGGTGCTTGGGCTGGACCCAAAAAAACTGGCTACAAATGGGTACTTAACCCTCTCAGCTCATAGAGTCAACCCTAGTTACCATCGTCACCAACGAGGCAACGAAGTGGAGTCCTCACTCCTCCCTGCTCGCGAGACAAAGGGGCGGCGATCGAGCAACGACGGCGGTCGTTGTCCGTCCGGCGGGTGGCGGGCTTCAACGGTGGCTACGCAAACAGCAAGAACCGGCTGCACCTCCAGCCTCCTCCTCTCCACAATGATCGCTTGAGGTAGGTGCCGCCGCCGCCGCTACCCACCTACCCAAACCCCCAAATCCATTTCAATCTCTACCTAGGTGAGGCGCAACATCTTTGCCCTCCCTTTCGTCGTTCGGCGAGCCGTCGGTTGATCGGGGTTGTTGGGCCGAAGCTTTAGGTGCTTGAGAGCGCTAGATCACGAGCGATTGCGATGCTGTTGAAAGAATGGATTTCACCTTCGAAACTAGTGCTTTGTGTCCTGTTCTGTCTTCACAATTCTTGTAGAAAGAAAAAACCTAAACCTGCAGTATTAGATAGCATGGTACTACTAGGCTGCTGATAGTATATATGTTAGTAGAGTTGGCCTGAGCTCTGGTAGGAATTACCGAATTACAATGATTGTCCATGTCTGTTTGTGTATGATATTTAGCCATGTAGGTTTTTTCTGGTAAATGTTTGCCAAATGCTTTCAATATATACGAAGAGAGGTGGAATGTGCAGCGATTATACTGTGTTCATTTAAATTCAGGTTTCAATGTACTGATGTGATTCTTCACACCTAGTCCTTTGCAATTTGCACTCTATTTACACTAAAATTACACTCTTTACCAAGTACAATTTTAAAATAAAATTTCTATTTATCAATTATCTATTTTATTTGTTCATTTTCTATATTTTATTACTATCTAAATTTGCTAAATACACATGATCACATATAGATTTGCGCATCCTTATTTTATAAGAAAAAATATGCATAGCATTTGCATCAAATAAATAAATGTGCATAAAAAAATTAAGGCCCAGTTCTTTTCGGCTTAACGGCTTAACAACTTAACGACTTATCTATATTTTAAAAAGGCATATGCTTTGAGTTTTTTGAGTCCGTTTTTTCGCTGTTTTTGAAGGTGGGTCCTAACGCTTTAAAAAGCAAGTCAAATGAATTGGATCCGAATCTCTAGACTATCTCGAGAAGATCTCGAAGTTTAGTCATTTCAACCATTCAGTTGTTCAGCCGTTTAGATCAGCTCAAAAGAACAGGGCCTAAAACATAAAAATGAATATGTTACTTTTAAAATAAAAAAATTAATTTTCATTTATTAACAAAGGCGTGTGTATTTATAAAAAATAAAATAAATAATTTG